>JABCMJ010026797.1:0-24467 GCA_014822125.1 Arbutus unedo | reverse complement strand
ATATAAGCGCTAGAGATGAGATTGCCTAGGATTATAAAGTTAAAATTCTGATATATATTTAATCAGGCTCTCTCAAAGGTAAAAAAATTAGTAATTAAAAAAATATTATAATAATTAATAATGACAACCGATAGTAAAGCATCAAAAGTCCATCGGAATCCCAAGAAAGAGGGTAACAAGGAGCCAATGAAGATACAAAACAAAAATAGCCACAATTATAACAAAAGAACAAAAACAAACTAGTGTAAATAAGTGACAAATAACAAGTATAGATGTCTTCCCCCGGAAATACTCCAAACAATAGCATATGTGTAGGTGAAGTATCATACACCCAACATATTCTAAAAATGTTAGATCTAACAAGAGTCAAAACTGTTTTAGGAACTACGTTAGAGAGTTTAATAATATACTCCACTCAGAAAATATTGGAAAAATCTTGATACATAGATTTTACGGACACAGATCGAATACAAATATGTTCGGAATCGTTAAATGCACGTGAGATCTTTTTGGACACATTGTGTTTCAGATGTATTTATAAAGTCTGTGTATCTAATGTTACTTGGAAATATTTGCTACTTTCTTTCACATGCTTCAAAATGCGAGTCATTTCAAATCCATTTTAGAATTCCTTTGGGAATGTCACAGAAAAAAAACACCACAACATCCATTTGGTCAGCACTCAAATGTCAGTAATAGAAACCCATTACTTGCACATTACATAACGAACAAGATCTGTAACCAAATCTCACTTACATCAATATACTATCTTCTTATACCCACGAATTTATGCGTATAATAAAAATTCTCATTTACTCCTCAGGCTTCTCTCCGTTTACACTTTCAACCAACTCCGATCTCCTGCGCTTGGAGCCCTTGCCCAACTCTTGAAACTTCTCTCCATCGTCTGAAGCTTTTCTTGTGCTCGGACACATTTGTAACTGCCCAAGAATCAATGGTGGATAACCTTCTCAACTTCTTTTTCTGGTAACTATTTCTTTGCACTTTTGTTCTCCCCTTAATCCAAGATTCTTAGAAGCTATTGGATTCCTTTTTTGGGTTTGTTTTTCTTAAGATTAGTTTCGTACCCTTTTCGTTTTGTAAGCGTCTCTGCAAGGGGTTGTGATTATACTATGTTCCGAGCTTGCAATTGATGTTTATGGATGTTCTTGATCGTAGTGCTTTGAAATTCGTCTGGGATTGGTCGTCGGATTTTCGTCAACTCTCACTATTCTTTGAGTTCGTGGTGGCAATGTTTTCTGATTTTGATGTGGGAACGATTGGTTGCAAGTTTTTGGATTGGCTATTTGGTGGTTTGTATTTTTCATGTTTTTCCAACATCACTGGAGATCTTTACGGGTAATTTCATGCTCATCGAGGTGTTTTGTTTTTGGATTGTAGGTCTGTGAATGATTCACATGATGAATGTTACCAGTAGAAGTCATTCTTTCAATAGAAGGGCTACCGGTTTCAGTAGCCCAAGAGCTCACGGAACACTCTTGTTTTCACGGTTGTTACGTGCGCTTATTGTGATTGTTTCTGGGGTTTCTGTGATTTCCTTCTTTTTGGCAGTTGGTACTGGATATATACATGTGCTTCCCAGTCTCAGCCAGGCTTTTCAAGGGTTTGGCGTTTCAGTTTTCAATGGTTCTTTTGATGAATGCAATGCTTCTTATGGAAGTTGGGTGATTGATAATAGTTACCCTTTGTACAATGCATCAGAATGCCCTTTCGTAGAACAAGGATTCAATTGTTTGGGGAACGGACGAATAGATAAGGATTATATTAAATGGAGGTGGAAGCCGAAGAATTGTGATATTCCTAATTTTGATGTGCATACTGTTTTGGAAATGTTTCGAAGCAAAAGAATTGTTTTTGTTGGTGATTCAATGAGTAGGACACAATGGGAGTCATTGGTATGTTTACTTATGACTGGGGTGGAGGATAAGAGGAGCGTTTATGAAGTCAACGGGAGCAATATAACAAAGCAAATTAGATTCTTAGGTGTGAGATTCAGTTCCTTTAACTTCACTGTTGAGTTCTTCCGATCGGTTTTCCTTGTGCAGCACAACTGGGCTCCTAAACATGCACCAAAGAGGGTTAGGTCAACACTCAGACTGGACAAGTTGGATGATATTAGCAATGAATGGGTTAACTCAGATGTTCTCATATTCAACTCTGGACAGTGGTGGGTGTCAGGGAAGCTTTTTGGAGCGTAAGTTCTCTTGCTCTGTACATGCATTTCTTAACATTTCCCTCGAAAATTACTTAGATATGCTATTGTGGAGCAAATCAATGCATTTGCTCTTAGTTTATTTGTGTATTAGGTATTGGCAATGCCATGTTGATTTGATTTCAATTCCACATTCTAGTCGTAGTTAGGATTTTCATAAGAAAAATGGTCAAGAGGATGTAAGTTATGATGCAGATGGCATAATTAAGCTTAGGTACTCTATTCTCTGTTTAACTTGCCAATTTATTACTACAGATGTGATATTTCAAAAGACTATTACCACAGTTGTGCTGAATCTGGGATTCTTCTCTTTCTCGAAAGGAATTAAATTTCTTAGCAACATTTATTGGATTAAAATATGAACAATATTGCCAAATATAGTAAACAATTAAAGTTCTAGGATCAGATATGCCGATTCATAGAATCTCATTCGTTGAAAGACACAAATGAATACGATCAGTGTCCAATAACCTGATCTCCTGATTTGTAAATTGATCTTATTATTAGTCTGGCATATGATTTATCAAACCCTCCCATGATCGAAGTTTCCCAGAAACTATGTCAAGGAAATAATGACCATTGTGATTTGTAGAATTTGAGAGAAGAAAGACGATTTTGGTTGAAGGCAAAAGCGAATGGCAAACTCTTAACAGCTATGGGCATTCATAGGCAAATGGTGTCTAGTCTTAAAACATTAGGTAGAGACGTTTCGATGAAGGAAAAAAAATTCCTCGACCTTGGTTGAAGTTTTCAACAGATTTATGGCACAAAGTATTAAACATTGGAACTTTAGAAGTTACTTGCGAAATATTTACACATCTAATAGTAACTAGTCCAAAGAAAGCCAATACAATTGCAAGATACTGTGGAAAGCAAGTGAAAAAGGATGATGTACTCAGGTACTTCCATCGTTCTTCGTTTTCTCCTTATGGTTGTTTGATTTACCAACAGGACATATACTTTTCTGTTTAGCAATACAAACTTCTAATGAAATGCATGTCCTGATAACTATCCCCTTCTGAAAACCATTTCAAGTTCTTGAACATAGAAAAGGATTGTAGGTGCAACACATTTCAACTAATTTTGCTTCAGTCTCTTACATTATTGATGCTAGCTCTTGTTAAATCTATTTGAATATATGTGCACTCAATGCCTGACTCTCTCTATACCTTGGGAGTGTTTACAAGATAAACTTCCTGCAATTTTTGTCTTTAGTTTTTTCAATATCTTTTTTTTGCTTTTAGTTTCAGAATTACGAGCTTCATAACCCATGATAGATTTCTTCTCATTAGATGGTTAATATTCCTTTCCGGTTTATGTTATCTGTTAATGCAAAAATTATCTATGCAAGATGTTTATGCTTCAGCTAAAACTTGAGTCACATAGACATTTCCCTCAGCTGTGGATTTTATAAGAAAAAGTTCTTTTGATTGTAAAGGCAAGATGGAAGAGATGTATTGCAGCTGTCTGTGAAATTAATCCCTTTTGTCTAAGTCCTTTAGTGTGCACCTCTCTTTCTTATTTTGTTTTAAACGTACTACAATCTTTGAGGAAGAGAAATGTAAACCGATGACTACTTAGGTTTGAAACAAAAGCTCAGATGAGATGTATAAATTGCCATGAGTTGTTTTCTATTCAAACACAAAAATGTTAGGATCCTTTACCTTGCATCTTCGCCTAAATTTCTGCCATTGATTTAAGAGGAAACTTGGACTTAAAATGCTAGAAGGTGACCAATTGCCAAACCTTCAAATTAAGAGGCTAGTGGGCTACAATTCATAGTATGGTAAAATCACTTTAATCAACTTCACCGTAAAGTAGTATTTTTCATAAAAGAAAAGCTGATAAGTGCCATTGGATTTGTATTCAAACTTTGTCCCTTGTTCTTAGCAAAACTTTGTTACGTTGCTGACTCATTGTTCATGTGAGCTGTGAGGTGACTTTGCGAAAGGGAATTGTCCTTCTAGATTTTGGTTTCACTAGCTTGAGTCTTATCTTTACCTGTTCTTTTCTAAGAATGAAAACAATGTTCCATCCATTATTATATTTTATCCTTCCAATCCTCCTTGGACAGGGGATGCTACTTTGAGGTTGGTAATTCACCAAAGCTTGGAATGTCAATTGCTACAGCCTACAGAACAGCAATAGACACTTGGGCTTCTTGGGTTGAGACAATGATTGACACAAACAGAACGCATGTCTTCTTTCGAACTTTTGAGCCCTCTCATTGGAGGTAACTCCTCCTATTACTTCTCTCTTACACAGGTTCCTCGTTTTTGAATGTTTTTTTTTTCTTTAACAGATGTATTTGATATCATAGTGGTGCCATGATGTGTGCTTTGAGAACTGCCATTGCTTTTAGGTAATTGGATTAGAAACTGCTCCACAGTCCTCATTCATAGAAACTGAACCATGTTTCTTTTGGTGTCTTTTGCTAAGTAACACTTCCTTATGAACTCGTTATCATATATTCTAACTCAGCTAGCGTAGATAGGTTGGACCATCAACTTTGTCGAATCAAAATTGTTGCTTTGATCTTTAATGATGATGTCTATGACTTTACTGTGCTAAAGGATTCTGAAACTTATTATCTAATTGCTGCTGGAGTTTTGGTTTTAATAGATCTCTTCAATCGCCTCCCCCAAACAAAAATGCAGCTGAATATAATTTTTTTTATAATTTTCAAAATTTTTACCTAGATCTTAAATTTTTTTGAAATTTTTGGGAGGGCCCGGGTCTCTCCTGGTCTACATGTAGTTCCTCCCCGCATCACAATACCACAAATATGTATGGCTTAAATTTTACTGGCATCCATCTTACTACGTAGTACTCCATCAACATTACTGATAATGTTTTTTTTCATCTTTCTGCATCAGTGATCAAACCTTGAGATTGTGTAATGTAACCCAACAACCGTTGTTAGAAACTGGAGGGAAGGAGCAAAGCCTATTTTCAGACACCGTAATGGAGGTGACGAAGAATATGGCAGTTCCTGTTACCGTTCTGCATATAACCTCCATGTCAGCTTTCCGGACTGATGCACACGTTGGTACCTGGAGTGATAAACCTTCTCTGTCGGATTGTAGCCACTGGTGTCTACCTGGCGTACCTGATGCGTGGAATGAAATTGTCCTCTCATACCTGCTAGCTAACCGGAGACGTCCACTCCTTTGATCCAAGCATAAAGTAAGTTTTATTCCCAGTTCCCTGATATGACTCCTTGTCTCCGTGATATGAATCCTTGTCTTGGTTTGACGTATTGCAAAATCCCATTTTGAATGCAGACTCATTCAACTTCTTGTCTCAGTTTGCAGGATAATAAGATCTCATTTTGAATGTTAATTATTCAGTTTCTGAAATGGTTGTCTGACTAATAAAATGCCCCTTCACACATGAAAAGACTAATAAAGACATGTATACGTGCAATCGTTGTCCTCAAACTCAAGTTGGATCGTGGGTTTGTTCGCTGTGCATTTTGTTAGCTAAGCCTCACACTGACTCTTTGGTTCCACATTATCTGGGCTGTGGTAGCAGTAGCTCTGTCTCTTGTTTGGTGACTAACAAGCTTGATCTATGTTCTGTTTTACTTGTTACATGCATTTCCTGTAGCACGTTTGCACCTTTCTCTGGTTAATTGGTCTTTCTTTGTGCATATAGAAGTCTTGACTACATCTCTCTATTTTGCCTGTGGTGCTATTTTGAGCTCTACGAAGTGTATTGCTTTTTACTCCTATTGGATATATCCATCTTCATAGCAAAATTGCATAAATGGATCAATGTAGCTGACTGCAATTAATTACGATACAAAAGTTAGTTTGATATTATAAATGTATACGTATGTATATTTTCTAGCCCTCCACATTGTTGTGTCCAAAATTTAAAAATTGCAGTGTTGGCATGCATGTCTATGTCGTTTTCGTGCCAGGTCGTGTTACTACTTAGCTTAGGTGCATGTTAGCTGATAGCATACCCGATTGAAGTGACCAATCTTTTATCAAAAGACATCGGTTCATTTCTTCTCTGGCATCCAGAAGTTTATGGTGCTAAATCAATTATCATTGTCACTTCAGTGGTACTGATAATAGGAAACAAGTCAGAGAAAAAAAAAGGTCTGAGAAAGTCCATAATTTTTTGTTTGGCACTTACAAAATCTATAATTTGGAACGGCTTGTTTAACCAGTTTATCATGCATTATGCAGATTGGACAGAGTGGGAGAGAAAAGACCTGGCATTGTGCTTCCTAGGTCATTATAAAATCTTTTTTACACTGGCGGCCAAAAAATTCTGCAATTTTCAAGATAGCAGCGAATTCACGGAAAGAGATGTACAGATCCATTGAGATGAAGTTTTGTGACAGAAACTGATTGTTTTCCCTTAATTCTTTTGGTCCATTCTTTTGTAATTCTTTTGTACAAGGAGAAGGGCATTGAAATTCCTAACAATTGTGTTGTTAGTCCACTAATGCAGGTTTAAGTGATGGAGGAGTTATTTTTTGGCTTTTGATGGAAAAAGGAAAACAAAAGCTCTGGGCTTAGTTATATTCTATTCCTTTTCTCTCTTCTTTATTCCGGGCAGAAAACCATCAAAATAGAAGTAATCGTAGTTGAAAATGGACCTTGTGTGTTTATTTTTTTTTGCTTTTCCAATCACAAGGTAAGAGGAGGAAATTTTGGTAGCAGAGCATGCAACAAGATTGGGCAATGAATCTTAGAAGAATTCCTCTTTGAATCAAGACGTATAAGACTGTACTGTTTCATTATGCCCTCTCTCTATTTGACCTCCAAGGCAATCCCTGCTCTAACTCTATTTAAATTGAATAGCGTCGCCGTCAATGGGCACCCAGCGGTGTCGGCACCGGTAACAAGTCATGTTCTCGCGGCTTGATAAACGAGCAACAATCAAAGTGATAGTAGCATATGTCAACAAACAATTCTAAGTTAGACTGATTATATATAGGTAGTGTGAATACTACTTTTTTGTAATCACTTTATTCACTTTGAGGTAGCTTTTAGCCTAATGCTTATATGGCTTAACTTTTAATAAGAAATCAATCCATCGCGTACGTGGATTCATTTGTCCCACAGGGGAAGACCCAATTCAAATAGGGAAAATGAAGGATCTAGTAGAGAAAGAACAGAGACTTAGAAAAACAATCGGAGCAGTTACCTCAATGTCAGACTTTTCACCAAAGAGTTGAATCGTTCTTAGCTTAGATGGAGGTTTTCAAATTCTTTTTCTTCTCTAGCGCCTCATTTTATCTTCATTCACATTTAAACCGATTTGAAGAGAAGTGTTATTCCTACTTTTCCATTGTTTAATTAGATTCAAAAGAAAAATCAATCAAAAGTCAGTGGGACCTGGATTAAATGTAGATCCTTGTTAACAAGATGTAGATCCTTATTAACAAGTGTAAGCAAATTCTTTTGTCGTAAGATTTATTCCAGACATGCTTCAAATTATTTTGTACATGACTTGGGCCTATTTACTTGTCACTTGACACTTCTTATTGTCTTATTAGCTTATTGTGTATTTGCCAGGACACATTTGGAAAATATACTCATTGTAAATAAGCTACAATAGCCAAACGAGCCAATAAAAAAGGGCCAAAAAAGGAAAAATCAATTGGATTAATTTTAAGATGCCCTAAATCAAGAGCCAATATAAAAGCAAAATGTTGTTTTTGGTTAGGGATGGAGGTTTTTGCTCACTCTAGGATACTTAACAAAAGTGTGAAATAATTTTTTTTGTCATATAATAAGATCCAACATGTGGTCCCACTTTAGTTCATCAATCAAGTATTTTGAGGTACAGAGAAAAAACGAAATGGGGAGTTTACTGTACAACAGATATGTTATGCAGCAAAATGATATCATTTTGGTGTAAAAATTAAGATTTCTATTGTAACGACCCGATCTTTTAAAACATATAATAAATAATTTTTCATTAGTTATTGAAATTTGATTTGGTTTATAACAATAGTGCATGAACAAGTGTTGGAGTGAGGGGCACCCGATGAATTTTTTGAAATTCCTTCTCTGGCCGTTCAATGTTTTCTTGGGTTTATCTAGTCCATAATTTGGGATCAAAGGCATGAACATCCTTTATATTTCACACCAACCTTGAAAATTACAATGGTTCTTTATTTTCCTCAATAACAATAATAAGATTTTTATATAAAACAACATTTAATTGTCTTAATTATTTTTTCATTGGTTGGTATTCCAAACCCATTTCATGAACCCACGTGATACAAATTCTTGGACGATTCATTAAAATGAATCTGATGGATTCATCTTCACCAATGACTAATTGCAAAGCGACCTCTTGGAGTTTCCAATGCACATTTAAACCATTCATATCCACTAGCCATTATAAATAAGCAAGCATTCTTCAATTTTTTTTTTTTTTATATACACGACTCAAGCAGGAGAGAGAGAGAGAGAGAGAGAGAGAGAGAGAGAAAATGGTTGTGATGGAGGAAGCTAGTTCACTGCCGTGAGAAGCACCATTCCATACTTCACTGTATTGCTGTCAATTCGTATCGGAAACTTGCTTAAAGGTAGAAATATATACTTTGCAATTCTAGTTTCATGCAATTTGTAGATATTATATGTATTTTTTTAGAGGAATCACATATATTTTTATCGAGTCATGGCTCAAATGATTAAATGTTATCCAAATTACACAATACTTGTACATGCATACACTTTTTAATGTGTTATAATGTCCACGAATTTTCATAAAATTTCATGAGAGCAGGAATGCCAACCCAACTATATTTTATTATGTTATTAAGCTGTTTAAAAAATTTAGTGATGTTGTTGAGATTCTGAAAAGAAAATATCATATTGTTGATGAAATTTGTGATGTAATAATGACATGTTGGAATTATGGTTAGTTCATTGCCGATTTTATTTTTAGAACATAGTGTGTTTGATGTGAAAAAACCTAGAGTCATACGTTAGGGACATTGGACCGGATGCTGCTTGTGACACGGAAGCGGAGGATGTCAGAGTGTGCATTGTATTCGGATAATATGTAGAGATATTGAGGAACGTTAAAGGAAAGAGTAAAAAGGTTTAGCCTATGGTGACAATTTGATTAGGATATGACTGTGTGTTTATGGCGTAATTATGTCGAGTTGATTATGATTTGATTATAAGGGCCTTGACTAGGAGGAGCTGGAGATAGTTAGAGGTGACTTCGGGACATCTGCGATGGCAGTTCCGGACCTGAGAGAGTGGCGACCAGTGTTTTGCGCGTCCTTAAGCCGATAAAAAGAGGCAACTAAGGTTCGGGGTGACTGGTCCTGGTGAAACCACGTTGTGAAGGATCTAGATAGGGTGAAGTAGATATTTACTTGTAGACGGTAAAAGGTCATTGCCTTGCTGGGTCGATATCCGGTCGGGTATATCACCTCAGACTATGAGCCCATGGTAAGCGATGACTGGTCAATATCAACTGATTGCCTATGCTAATGTTTAGAAGGGTAAGATCGAATTTCCGTGGTGGTGAATCCTAGAAATTTAATACAAAGATTCATAATAAATCTATGTGTTTATTTCTACTACTTTATGCTCTGTTCTTTTATGTACTTATTATATCTGTCAAATTGCATGCTTTTTATGTTAGTATTTTGGGTTGATAGCATATGGAGACTTTACACTTAGAAGCTCTGTATATTATTTTCAATTCATAATGTAATCCCGTAATGGGTATTTTAGTAATTTTTGTCAAACTTTCACAAATAATATTTTATTTTATGCTTTAATATTTTAACTATGTTTTATTAATAGAATTAAAATGTTTTAATTAACATTACCGAGAAACGGAGTGTTACATCTATCGATAAGAGTTTTCTCAAAATAATGTTTTGTGCAAGGTACTTTTTTTTTTTTGGTTTTGTTATGTTTTGGGGGATAACAAATCCCAGATAAAAGAAGAATCACATTGGGGAAATGGAACAGCTGAAGGGTGCTTTTAAAGCAATCAATTATGACAGGCAGCCTTCAAAATCTTGGCATGATGGTCAAGTCACTACAAGCTTAGAAGTTTTGGCAAACATATAAAAATTCATACCCCAACTCCAAAATTAAGCTCTACAAATAGGCATCATATCCAATTCATAATCTCCACACCACAACCAGCTTCCGCACATTATCATCTTATATTCCAATGGTTCATACTCAACATTATGACTACAACTATCCATATTTCCCCCAACCACCACCTCACTATTTTCCCTCCCCTCCAAAAGCAGCACCGCCTCCCCATTATCCTTCTGCTCCACCACCTCCCCATCATCCTTCCACTCCACCGCGTCCTCCACCAGCAAAACCACCAAGTCACTCAACTCCACCCCCGTTGCCAGTATTACCACCACCACCACCACCTCATGGTTTCCCACTGCCTCCTCCACCACCACCTAGCAACCACACAACTATCATAGTGGTTATCTTCGTGTCGCTTGGTGGCCTGTTCTTTCTGGCATTCCTCTCAGTTGCTCTGTGCTGCTTTATTAAGAAGAGAAAGAAGAAGACGATTCAAGAAACGGAGATAGTAAAAATCGATGAACATGTGAAAGTTAAAGAAGCCATCGTACAAGGTCCACATGGTTCACAAGCTGTTATATTGTCCATAGATGAGGATGTGCATATAGAGAAAGAGATTAAGAAGAATGAAGTGGTGGGAAAAGGGCTACATGATCATGTGATTGAACCTACAGAAGAAGAAGACGCTCATGCTTTGGCTATGGCACCATCCACTTCTGAATCCAGTCATCCTCACCCTCATCACATCTGATTGATAAATTTCTTATTCTTTCCCATGTTCATCAAGAATATATGGAACAAGTGTAACAAATGTTTGACACTTGTTGAATAAAGAAGGTTGTTTTATTAGCTAAAAGAGAGATTGCAAATGAAAAAAAAATCTATAGGTGGGTGAACATTGAAATGTAGTGGTGATTATTTAGACTACACCATGCATGCAGGGGCGGTACTACCAACGGACCGGGGGTCAGAACCTCCCAAAAATTTCAAAAAAATTATGATCAAGGTATAAATTTTAAATTTATTTAAAAACTGACATTTTGACCACAAATTACATTCGACTCCCCTTCTCAAAAAAATTTTGACCCCTAAACTTTGAATTTTGGTTCTGCCCCTGCATACACGTGCTGTTCATGCAGTGCTCTCTTTTTAAAAAAAAAAAAAATCAATGTTTTTCAAAGCAAAAATCCACTTCAGGTAACCTAATACTCCTCCACACATGTACCGCACTCACCCTTTTCCAATTCTCAGTTTAAGTTCCCTTTACATGTCTATTTATTATTTTTGAGCAACAGATTTAACACTTTAATTTTATAAAAATTTCCTGATTAACATCATAAACTTAAAATCTAGTTATGCTAAGAATACATAAATCATGTCTATGTATTATTTCTTCCATATTCATATTATTGATATATTTATGTACTTTTTTTACAATAAGTGAAAGTTATGAACATTGATAAACACGAAGAATATTAATAAAAACCTTATATCTATAACATTTACTTTTTGTATGTAAAATATTTATTGAAGTTAATTAGTTATGAACATTAATTTAATATTCATTCATAACTATTTAATAGTGAGTGTCAGTGAATCGAAATTAAAATCTACAAACAGTATACAAATTAATAAATATTCGCAGGCAAAATGCCCACAACTAAGCCAATTTCCAGCTGGGTTCCTATTCATTGTTTATAATTTCTCAT
Source organism: Arbutus unedo (assembly GCA_014822125.1). Lineage (NCBI taxonomy): Eukaryota > Viridiplantae > Streptophyta > Magnoliopsida > Ericales > Ericaceae > Arbutus > Arbutus unedo. The sequence continues at coordinate 12,474 of JABCMJ010026797.1, read as the reverse complement.
ATAAATTTCACACAAAAAATCCTTCAAAGAAAGAAACACATATACCGTTTATATTACATATTTAGCGCGTGTTTGATATGGGACTCTATATTTTTTTTTAAAAAGTTATCCAAGCATTACACAATAATTCTCATTAATACAAATATTTCTTTCCTATCTCTAATGTTTTTCCACTCAAGTAACTTTTTTTTGTTTAAACTTTACTCTTAATATAATTTTTACATTTTAATGTTAACTCATAATACAATAAAAGATTTTTCGTGCTTCAGTATATTGTATGGATATAACACTTATAGTATTATACTAAGCAAGTATAGTCACGTGGTGTCCTCTCATTTTATTTTGCAAAATTTTCCAGAAAATTAAATAAATTTACATCATTCAACACAAAATGTGCATCACACATTTGTTATCTTTAATTAAATTTAATATGATAAATCAATCTTTTAAACACATCACCTAACATAATATTTTACATTAGCATGTGTTATCTTCTATTAATTGAATTGATAATTTAGTTTTTAAATTTTGCACCTAGCTACCACCTAAAATAAAAATCTCTCAATGCTATTTATCTTATATTTATGTTTTAATTTTTTTTTTATCTCTTACATTTTTTTTACAGCACGCGATTTTGGTCTGGTAAAATCGTATATTTATAAAACTACTACTACAAAGTTTAAAACATATTCTGGGAAAAAAAGAGCCAATTTATATGAGGTCATACAAACAAGGCTTTAGGCAGGGACTGTTGGCGCCAAAACCAACATCAATCCCTCTTTCTCTCTCTCTCTCTCTTCTCTCTCTCTCTCTCTGTGAGATCTCACTCTCTTTCGCCCTCAAACCCTAACCTCTTCAGCTTCAAACCCACTAATCTATTTCACTTGTGTGGAAGAAACCCTAAGCAAAATGAGGGGTGGAACCGTTCAGATCAATTGGCACGACACAAAGCCCGTCCTCACCCTGGATTTTCACCCTCCCTCCGGAATTCTCGCCACGGGCGGCGCCGATTACGATATCAAGGTACGACCAAATGATCTGTTCTATATATTTCTCAGTTGGTTAAGAGAGCTGTTTGTTCAGTAAACTGCATCAATGTCGAAAATGCCCTTTTGCTTGGGTTGTTCACAAATGAAATGAATGATGTTCAGATTCGCCTGTGTGGAAGAAGCATAATTTTGAGTAAGTGGGAGGAATTTTTGGTTACTTCAGTAGGGGCTTTATAATACGAGAATTTGTATTCTTTTGTTTTTATTTTTTATTTTGTAATCTCAAAGAACCTTTCAGAATTTCGTTTATATATTATTCGAGGATTTTAGAAGGAATTGCACATATTTTACGCTTTTATCCTATTTAAGTTTTGGGGGAATTGTATTCTTATTTGTGGGGGTAGAAAGGGAACAGAAGGCTTGTTTGATTTGGCATGAATAAGTAAGTTCCGTGAGGTAGTATTTATTATTTGGATGAAACTCTTTTTGGTTTACGTCTGCCTTTGCAAAATCTTAACTTGTGACCATCAATAAACAAGTATGTTTTATAGTGCAATTGTTGTTGTTCTTCTGCTCCATTGACATTTTCTTTTAGTAGTAGTAATAGTAGTTCTTCATTTGTTCCGCTAGACAAATGGTGAGAAAGGGAGCCCTAAATCTTTTTTATAAGCAAAAAAAATCCAAAACTTTGAAGACTTTTTTTTTTTATAATTGTCCTTCAACTTTACTAAGCAACCAACGAGAGAGTGGAACCTGAAGTAATGCTATTGAGTTGTGGTATTGTTGCACTTTTTTTCTTCATCTTTTACACCATCTTTTCCCATTTTGAATCTCCAGTTAAATTAAAGAATTATGGTTTGAAAAAGACGATTTTTTACATTAACAAGTACCAACCTACAGAATGTTCTTCGTTGCAGTAAAGTAACAACATCGTTAACGTGCTGTTATCTTGGACTAATTTTTATTTGTCTTAAATTGCAACATCCAGATGTGGCTGATTAATTCAGGCGAAGTTCAAATAAAAACCCCTACAGCGTCTTATCAGAATAGCCTTGCTTACCATGGTTCTGCTGTAAATGCTCTTCGGTTCTCACCTTCTGGTAAGAATGCATTTGTATTCCCTTACATTTATTCTATTGAAGACAAATGAACCAGAAAACTGTTTGCTGTACTTATGGAGAGCATGACGATTAGAAGTGCAAAGTGTTCTCAATTTGGTCTCCAATGCTATGGCATATATGTTTTCTAAGTTACGTATTTGGCACTATTTGCAGTACTGACACTTTTCCCTGTAGATATCTTTAATCCAAATAAATTCTATAGTACCCATAGTTTTATATAGTGGAATGCCTTACGAGTGCATGCCTGGTCCTCTCGTGTGAATTATTCTTTCTTTGACTTTGCTAGTCTTTTATAGTTCTTCTTGCTACCTTTAGGCACGCAAGGTAATCTGGGAAGATCTATGTAGTACCGACACAGACATGACATGCGACAAGACATGGACATTACACTCGCACTTCAACATGTAAATCTGCAAAAATCAGAGGACAAAACATCTCGGGGACATGCTTAGGAAAATATGTGTAATTATTACATAAAATACCAAAAAAAGAGCCTCTAATTACAACCAATATAAATTGTTTCCATGTTATCTATCCAAAAATTCACTATAGTAGTTTAGGGAAAACGTTCTCTCTCACACGTCTTTACACTCTATCAACCATCATCTACGAAAAGAAGACGCGCACGAGTATCCATAAAGTGTGCTGAGTGTCTCCTAGTGTGTTCTAGAGTGTCTAAATGAAACAAAAATAAGAAAATTATAGGTCACTTTTGTTTTTAGTGTCAGACAGGTGTCCGGAGAGTGTCCAAGTGTCCCAACACCGGTACATGACCTCTGGCAAAGTGCCTGTACTATATAGGGGAAGATGGTAGGGACTAAGATGGTGTAACTAGGAGTCTCCTCGAAGGTGTGAATAAGCTCCTTGTAAATATGGAAGGGACGGCCTCTTTTTGTAGAAGTGGGTTGGGGCCAGCTCACTCGCAGTAGTTGTTCTAAGTAGGCGAGATACACTTCCAGAGTAAAGAACAACATTGGCGAGACCGCGAGAGTTGGACCGTATGGAAGGCACAATAGAGCTCGAATGTGTGTCCGAAGTAAAGCGCAACATTGGCGAGATGAGTGATCAATTCAGGCAAGTTGGTTGAGTCAGGTTACGCCATCAAGGTAGTTCTGTGCCTGAAAATGGTGGAGCCAGTGTGTTGGCCTCGTGAGTTCTGTTGCCTAGAAGAACTATGGAATAGAAGTAAAGTCTCTGAAGAATATGCTTCAGTAGAGAATGATGAGTGGATAAACTTGTAACATAACTGAGACAAAATGCTCTTAGCACATAAACTCCAGGTTCAACTGCCCCATTCTCTCTTATTCTTGCACCTAACATTATGAAAATCTGCAAAAGGAATAGGGAGTAGAAACACTGGCTGCGACGATAAGTCATTTGCAATCTCCAAAGATAGCCGTAGAAATCAATCAACTAGGGCTAGATTAGTTGGCCAAACCTTTTGCACCTCATTTGTAGGTTAAGGGGCCACAATAAGATTTTTCTTCATCTTCCATAATTAAACAAGATAATTATGTAAAAACTGGGCAACATATCTTACTAGTAAATCATACAAGAAATATCGCATCTTAATGGTTTAGCACAGTTTTTGCTCAAGACTGAACTAGCTCTACATAATTGATTCCCCTTCTCATGATTTGGCAGAATTTCTTGCCAAACTTTGCCCCACACCAACAATGAAGCATGCAGCAGCAACAAGCTGGAAAGCAAGTACCTGGAAATCTCATGTATCATTGGTTTTTAACTTGTGCATGGACGCAGTTATGTCTGTGTAGTGGTTTTTGTGTCTAATCATCAAACATATATATGCCTTATCTATGGACTTAGTAGTAGGGCTAAATATTTGTATCTCTGGATGATATTATTTTAGGGGAATGTTTTCGTAGTTAAGATGGTGTCTTGTGGAACATGTAGAAGAAAGTAGGGACAACTTGTTGTGTAAGATCGTGTCGCCAGTATTTCTTATGTCAGATCGCTTCTTCACTATTTCTTTTCTTCTCTTTATAATGCTATCATTTGGAAATGGAAATAATATTATCTTCACTTATGCAGGGGAATACCTGGCCTCTGGTGCTGATGGTACGAGTTCATTCACTGTTATTCTCCAATTTGTGCTTTATGTTGTGCAATGTAGTGATTGAAATTTTCCAAGCTTTATGTTCAGCAATGTGTTCTTATGTTGAGCTCTTTCTCAATGTAGGAGGTGAGCTGATCATGTGGAAGTTACATTCTGCTGATGTAGGTCAAGTATGGAAAGTTCTCAAGACATTATCGTAAGGCCTTCTGTTCGAATTGCTTCCATTTGGGTTGGTTTCATTAAGCAGACAATTGTAGAGGCTGTGCAGCTTCAGGTCAAATAGAGTCCAAGTTAGACAAGAAACTGGCTAACCTGGTTGCCAAACATTGACTGTTAGGATGGTTTGGGAGTCTATACTTCAGAATCTACAGTTGAGATGCTTTGGGTTTATCTCAATCTTGGACTCCCGCCTAGATTCCCACTTGAGCAAAACCTTTTAATCTAAGATAATAGACTTGGCAGTTATTTTTGTATCCTTTCCTTCCATAGGAGATAACATGGTAATCCACATAAGGGTATGTTTTGGAACTGGAAAAAAGAAAGGAACTGGTTCTTTTCCTTTGTCTTTTTGGTTCTGAAGGGAAATTGGATTGAAAATTGTTTTCCTAGTTCTTCATTTGCTAGTTTCTTTATTATATACATTCCCATTTCTTCTTATAATGTTTTCACTGCCGTTTCTTTTTGTTTGTATCTTTCCCTTCCACAAGTTCCAAACAAGGCCTAAATTTGTTAGAAAACAGCAAAACGAAATAGATAATAAATTTCATCAGGACTTCGAAGAATTGGGGTGGATGTCATAGGTTGTTTCTTGCTAAATGTAACACCCCCTCAATTCTTGTCTAATTTCTTGCTAGCTTAGTTAGCATGGGCTGATTAGGAGAGCTGTCACATTGTCAGGCATTTACACTATGACACATATGGAGACAGGTTGTAATATTACTATTATCTACTCCTGTGGCTGTTAATAGGCTTTTATTGATCAGATTCTATAAAAAAGACATGCTTGACCTGGGAAAGGATACTGAGTGCTTTTCTTGCTCGCTAGGTTTCACCGTAAAGATGTGTTGGACCTCCAATGGTCCACTGATGGTGCATTTCTTGTTTCTGGATCGGTTGATAACTCTTGCATTATATGGGACGTTAACAAAGGTAAGGAAGTGCATGACTAGTATTTTTTATTAGCACCATTTTGATGTCATGTTGTACTTTAATTCTCTGATTTCGTTATTCAGGTTCTGTGCATCAGATCTTAGATGCTCATCAACATTATGTTCAAGGTGTGGCATGGGACCCATTGTCAAAGTACATTGCTTCACTGAGTTCTGATAGAACTTGCCGGGTTTACGGGAACAAGCCGCAAAGCAAAGGAAAAGGCAATGAGAAGGTGAATTATGTTTGCCAGCATGTCATTGCGAAGGTGGAACCTCAGAATGTAGATGAATCCAAGGTTAGAAATTAGTCTATCAATTATATATACCAAGTTGGGATGCAAATCTTGTACATATTTTCATAAGATGTGGATATGGATGTTATGCAGTCTGTTAAACACCATCTCTTTCATGATGAGACACTTCCATCTTTCTTCCGAAGGTTAGCCTGGTCTCCTGATGGATCATTTTTACTTGTGCCTGCAGGTATGGACCTACATAGATATATAATTCATTTGCTCTAACAGTTTCTCTCCTTATATTGGATACCTTGAACTTTGATAACCTGATTGAGTTTTCTTGTTGCCATAGGTCATGTTCTTGCTGCATGTTTTGCCTGCGTAGTGTTGCTGTTATTTAGTTGTGATTCTAAGCATACAATCTCAGCTGTGAAATGGTTTCTTTAGAGAGTTAGATTCCTTGCATGTACTAGTTGTCCTGTTTCTTTTGCTTTTATTACTTCATATCACGAAGTTCTTAATGTCTAGTATCATTGTGGTCGGGGTGCTGGGGTCTCTAGGGTGTCAAGATTCGTGGTCCTAGCCATAAGCACTGCGTCAATGATCTTTCGTTTGATGAGTGACCACATCATACACAGCGATACAAAATGAGGTCGTCAAGATAGTAAAGATGCAAGTATCTGCCTCTGCGTAGTGGTGATGCATATTTCTAAATTGAGGACTAGCTTGTGAGAGGTGAAGTAGCCAAGAACTGCATGATTATAGTTTGTCATGTGCCGAGGAAGATGAGAGAACATTACATTTTTCATTTGTCTTTTGAGGCCTTCATTTCATTTGTAGGCGCCAAAATGCAGCCTAGTATTTTGGCCATTCCTAGTTAGATGACTGATTTTGAGCTTTCTGCTATTGGGATAGTTTTTATTTCTTGATATGGCCTTTAATTACATGTTTCTTCTTCGTGCCTGTAATCTATGACATGCTTCGAGGAACTTCCACTTGGAAAGTAGGATGGATTGGCAGTGATGGTAATTCTTATACTCACTTCAATGACACACTGAAATTGCCATTTCAGGTTCTTACAGAATCTCTCCAGCATCTGAACCAGTTAACACCAGTTACGTTTTCTCTAGGAAAGATCTCACAAGGCAAGACATTTTCTTCAAGTGCCTATTTTATCAGGCAGTTGATTCACTATTACCACTTTCTGTTCATTTCAAATTTCCTGCCTTGTTGCTTGAGGATTCCTGGTTTAGAGGAAGTTATTATGCCTATGATATATGTCTCCGGTTTATCATTGCATTCTTCACAAAATGTAGGCCTGCTCTACTGCTCCCTGCTGCCAGCAAACCTGTCGTTGCAGTGCGGTTCTGCCCTATGGCTTTTAGGCTCAGGGCTTCAAACTCAGGTATTTAAAAGCTAGTTATTCTATTCAGAAGGGACATGCTTATAATAACTTGGTTATATTACAGTACCATGAACTCAATTGTGTTGTTTTGACTTTTTCTGCAGCTGCTTTGTTCAAGCTCCCATATCGCCTTGTTTTCGCAGTGGCTACTTTGAACTCTTTATATATCTATGACACAGAAAGCATTCAACCAATCGCAATTTTTGCTGGGCTTCACTATGCAGCCATTACGGACATTGCATGGTAGATTTTGGATTTTCTATGTGATATATTTGAACTTTTCATCATTTGTTCTAAGTTTTGATTGGTCACTATATTTTGCTTTAAAGGTCACCTACAGGAAAATACTTGGCATTGTCCTCTCAAGATGGTTACTGTACTCTTGCGGAATTCGAAAATGATGAACTAGGATCACCCGTTTCCCTATCAGGTAAACTTCCTGTTTGGCTGCTTTCAGAAACATATCCATAAACTATTTTTTATGACAAAAGCACATCATTTTTTTTTTCTGCTTCTTATTCATTTTATATTGAAATTTTTTTTTAGATTTTTTTTTCTGATAATGAATTCTTTTCCAACAAGACATTAAGTTTAGAAAACCACAGATGAAACCAGTTTTCTTCACTTTCAGAAAGTTGGAACAAAACACAAAATTATACCAAAACCATTTTCATGACTTGAATCAGTTTTGTTTGCCCTTTCCATCCCCCCTTTTGATTGAGTTCTTGCAAATTTTGTGCTCCAAATCGGCTCAGAAGGAAAGAGAGTAGAGTGTGAAGAGTGCAAGAGGCCTGCTCAGAAACCCGAGGATATGGGAATGGAAGAAACTCTGAACAAAGGTGGAAAAATAGCTATAAATGATGAAGGAAAGCAACCATCGCCCACTCCAGTGGTTACTGCCTTGCAAAATAAGCCTGCTAAGAGACGCATTACTCCTATGGCCATTGATTGACAGTCATTATCTTTTTTCACACTGTATATTCCAGTGAACTGTAGTTTGGAATTCCAAGCATTTCTAGTGAAACTTTTGTAATTTATATGGCCACACGCCTCTGAGTGTTTTCTTAAAACCAGTTTCAAATAAGAGATCGCATACAACTGAAGAGGGGCGAAGAAAAGATGGGGGAAAAACGAACTGCCTAAGCTTACTAATCAGATAACCATCCAAGCAAGATCTCTCTCTCTTTCTATTGATGCTCAGAGACAAAACCTGACATAACAACAGCAAAGAAAGAAACGAGAAAGCAGCTTTTCCAAAATTAAGAACCACAAATCAAGTAGGAAAACGGAAAATGCCAAAAAAAAAAAGAAAAAAAAAGAAAAGAAAAGAAAAAAAAAAAGAATACACAAGAATAATGACCTCTGACTACAAAATATTTGGAAGCTGACTATCCAATCTCTGCTGCAACTCCTTAACCTTTGACGATAGCTCTGACTTCTGCTCCTTGTAATTCTGCATCAGGTATTCCTTTCCTTCTATCACCTCCTTCAACTCACCTACTTCCCTCCTCAGCATCTCAATCCTCTCCCCATCTCCTATCCCTTTCCCTGGATACTCGAAATTGCTCTCACCCTCAAGATACCCATTTGCATGGCCATTTCTTCCTTCAGATGACCACAAAGGGACGGTCGAGGGATTGTCATTAGTACCCACTTGTCCCACACAATGGTCCGCAATTGCTTTCCTCAGCCTCTGGATTTCTCTCTCCGAATCAAGCAAATCTCTATTTGCAGCATCTAAAAGTGATTGCAAATGGGACGAATGGGAAAATTGAGTGTTGATTGAATTCTGCAGTTCTACAATCTGATCCTGCATTTCCAGTATCATATCATCCCTTCTCTTGAGCTGTTGCCTTAGTTTCTGTATGACTTCCCGCTTGCTGAAGACGTCGGAACCAGATTCTGAGACACATGGGGAGCCTGAGCTGTTTGAGTGGTGGAATGGCTTCTGGGGCATCTCAAGACGATCGGGAGAAGATGCCCAGATTACACCGTTTTCTTTGTTGAATTCCCTTGGGGGAACTGTTACCAGAGGAAGTGCCATGTCAGGTCCTGTCGATAAAAGGTCATTGGATTGCTGCTTAATCTCCACCACAGTTTGAGTTCCTGTTTGCAAAGCCTAGTAAAATATCTTCCCCCAAAAAACCTGTTCCTCTTGATGCACTTACAAGCGAACACCACTATAACTGATTCCATCAGTAATTATATCGAAGAATCATTCCATGATTGTGATAAACCTTAAAAGGATAGCATACCATGACAACTAAAAGCAATATGAGCATTGTTGGCTTCAAATGCATGTCTTTCTCAAGTACCAAAAGACTGGAAACTGAACTCAGCACTCAAAAAAATGCCATGTATCATGCAAAATTTCATAATCCAATACACCACACTGATGACCCCCAAGTGTGTGTGTGTGTGTGTGTGTTTGTGCATTGTGCGCGCACGTGCACACGAGAGAGAGAGCAGAGCTGAGAGCATATTCCACTTTCCATACAAAGTCTCAAGAGTCAAGACCTAGTAAGAGGTTCATGACATGAATGATTGCAAAGCAGGTACTTTCCTTTTCCACTCATTTCTCTATTTCTTTTCCCACCCATATTATCGTCTGTGCAGGAAAGTATTTTAGTTCCTATTGTCCTTCTTTACTTCATTTTTACTTTAGAACAATCCATCAACAGGTAAGTCATGCTCCATAAGTATAATAGTCACCATGCAGTAAGGACAAGTTGAATCCAGAACTCAAAGCTTAGCTAAGCTATCTCTGAAAATTTGAAGCAAAGGATCTAAGAAGTTTCACACCTGAAATGTAATTGAAGCAGCCACTCTCATCTTGGGCAAAGCAATAGGCATTTGAATGGGAGTGGCAATCCTCTGACTTCTTTCTGTCTGTACATTTCCCATTCCCTGAATTGTCAACAACAGTGAAAGTTAAGAGGAGGTACAAAGTAGAGAATAAAACTAGATAATCTTCAACTCTTTGGAACCTTTCACACCAGTGCAAGTATTCTCTGGTTGCTTTGCATCAAGCGCCTGTTTCAGCTTGTAACCCAATCGCATTGATAACGTACTTAACAGCGCACCACCAGCTATAAGCATCCAATTTGGCCCCTCTCCCTGGCAACCTTTTGAACTCTGAGCTCTAGGCACGCCATTGGTTCTTGGTTTCATTTTTAGAAGCTATTGAACTGTAAGTTGATGCCCAAATATGACCTACAACATAAATGCACCCTCGCTGTTTATATGAGTGACTGAATAAAGCAAAGAATTGCAGAAGAGCCAAGGAGAATATTTTCGAAGCACATGCTTTGGGGATAAGGGCCATGATATGATCTGTTATTTTTTCTTCCGGAAAATATGAGCATTATTTAATGGCGACTGTTATACAAAATAGGACAATTGGATTTGCTAAGAATTAAAAAGAGAACGGAACAGAAAAGGCATTGCAGTGGAGTAGCAGGATTGTGCCATTTTGCATCCCACAGAGTAAATAGCAACACATTTTTCTTCCCAAACTCACCTAAAGTGGCAGTCTGCGAAAAACTAAAAGTGGAAGGCGGCCCCAGTCATAAGCTATGAGAAGTGAAATGCATTCATTGTTGTCTAAAAGATTCTACGACGTAAAAAGAGTTCCAAAGTTCTGTTCCACGTTATACAAGTGAAAAATAGAAGCCTCAAGGATACCACAACTTAAAATTGCTAACCAAACAATTTTCTAAACCTGCAACATACTGCAGGATGTGGTGGTAAAGGGATATTGTTATAGGAATTACATACGAAGTTTTCAAGAAGACAGAACTAACTAAACCTATGAAGAGAAAAATGCATACAACAATCACAATTACAATAAACTAATATATATTGGCGTATTCCAAAAACAGGGATTGGGCATGCAAAACCCCATTGATTCTTCTGGGAAATGGGAAATCCTCAAATTGACAGAATTGGCAGCATCTTATTCAAAATGTTGCATGATGGCAGATCTGTCTTCTTATGATCAAAATTAGAAAAATTCCATTGACTTGGTCCTCTTTTCAAAAGATTTGGCGATTGCATAGTTTACAATATGGGCTAGTCTTAAAAGTCAAAGAACCAGATAAAATTTGTCAATATTCCTGGAGTTGGCTAAGACCAATAAAAAAGAAAAATTCAAGAGATCACCTCCATCATTGCAAATATTTACAGCAAAGAAAGATGGTGTGATGTGGTTATCAAACAAAAAAAAGTAGCTATACAACCCAATCTGCATACAATGAAGTCAGGAAAGTTGATGTTCAACTCAGGTCCCCTGGCACAGTTTGGTGCAGTTTAAGAAAAAAAATCCTCAATATACCTTCCACATCTTTGCCGCTATACTGTGGAAAGTTGGCTAAGAAGATCATAGATTAGTAGTCTGGTGACTAAACAGATTAGTCAGCAACTCTTGTTTTAACGTGGTTACTCTACCTATGTTTCAGGGGACAATGCTGAATAGGAATGAAATTCAAAGAGGTTCTCAGAGCATTTAGCCTGTGAACTAAAATGGGATCTGCAGTACTGCTAAAAGAAAGACTTTCAGATTTAGCATATTTGTTTAATTGAGAAGGGTCTAAAAAGAAATTCTGCTGACAAGCAATAGAGAAGGATGTGGGAATCAGAGTTTCTAATTGGAAGACAGCACACTCATTCAAACCGGATGACCTGTCTAATTAGGAACAAATCCACTGCTATCTTTACAATTTAAACAGGGGAAATAATTCTCTTGATTTGGAAATTTCAATTCACTGCTGCATTTTTTGTTACTCATAGAAAGGCTAAGGCAGATCTGAAATTGAGGATACTATTCTCCATAACTGGAACTGATGGAATCGCATATTACTGAGCCTCATGGATACATTTCATGAAATAAATCATGGCTGATGGATCTATTGATTGTTTGCTGACTAGTTTTGAGATCTGTGTTTACTTGTTGGGGACAGATGACAATTCTGAATGGAAGATACAAATCTTTTGCCTGTACTGAGTTTGCTGTTTAGATGTGTGGTTACTCTGCAAGATTGTTCTTTACTTTTCATGGTGCTGCCATATTACAGACCAAGTAAATTTGTTCCTTGCCAATATGGACACACTGCGCTCCACTGTCTGTTAGAGAATGCAGATTGGAATGAAAAAGGTTTTATCTGGTGGGCTGTTGGAATGTTGGCTGTAAAGGGCAGTTCAAGCCTTTGTGATTTATGCGTTGCTCTGAATATGGTTAGTCTGCCTTTAGTTTAGAAGTATACCCCTTGGCTTTCCTATAGTTGCGCTTTATAACTCAGTTCGATTCTTTGTAAAGGGGTATGCCCCGTCATTGGTTTGTAAATTCTGCCTGCCTCCTATTTTTGTGCATTATTGGTTTGTCTTGATGAGAGGAATCCAAAAAGTAAAACAGTAGGAACCAAGTTTTGAAGAAGTTTAGAAAAGAAAAATAATCCAAAAAGCTATGCCTATGTTTGGTAACCATTCCTGTTTCCTGT
>JABCMJ010026786.1:0-22252 GCA_014822125.1 Arbutus unedo | reverse complement strand
ATACGGTTGTAACTGAAAGTCCACTACTAGTCGTTAAGCGGAATACTAGCACCACTATGTGACATGTGAGCCACCAAAGGATAATTATCACATATGATAATTTACGCACAGGATAAATCCCAATTATCTTTTGGGATAATTCCAACATTAACATCACTATATTTTCTTTTAGTGACCACTGTCTACGTGGTGCTACGAAGATCCACTAATTTGATTTGATTCGTTTTCGAAAATTAAGTTGCTCATATAATCTACATAAGGAACAATTAATTATTGTCACCCGGTCGTTATCAGCCAAAGGGCACTATCATGCTTAACTTAAAACACGTGAGATGAAAGCACAATATTAATCATACATATAATTGATAGTGTACTTAATTTTGTCTTATAATCCTCCTATTTATAAGTCATCAAATGCCTTATTTAGGCAATAGAATATCTTGGAATCCTTTCCTTTATTGCACATTGTCAAATTTGACTATTATCTTACAGTACAAATAGTTTTCTAAAGAAGAACACCCAAAAACAGTGCACTTCTTTATTCGGGTTCCTTCTAATTTTAGAAGATTCTAGTCGTATGCTGAATGTCCGTTCGGTTGTGCGTCATGCCATCAACCCGCGCACTGAGCTTGTTTCAAGTCGGCAATCTATCACGGCGATGGCCTCATAATAGACACGGTCCATGTCATCTTGGGCCTACTCCAGTTTTTGAGTCCATCGTCCCGAATATGGGTCGGTCTGACAAATCGGTCCAAAAATAGATGGTTAATCCCTCCTTTTTGAATAACAATTATAGAAGAAGTGAAGATTGATAGTGTCTTGTAATTTGTACGGAGATATATAGTGATTACAAACGAGTAATGTACAATTGATCGGCAGCTTGCCCAGTTTATCCAACTCAGTTCGCTTGATTGAGGTTTACGTAGCGATTTGAGTCTACAATTGGTATTATATGTTTTTAGCTCGTTTAATGAAGGAGTTGGGTTGGAGAATATCTCTTTCAATTATATCCATCTTTTGACTATTATTATAAAATGGCTACAAGAAAGTGAGAAATCAATGCAATTTTCATGCAAATTAAAATATTTATGGTATGCTATATGTTGATCGTATTTGACCACGTAAGGCCAATATTCATCATATATGGTACTTTATATGACAGTAATTTTGTAAGAACTCGTATTTTTGCATGAATTGTAAATCTCAAAATTTATTTTTATAAATTCAATAAGAATGAATTAAAATGATGTAAATTATCACAATGGTATATTCAAAAACCCTCTACAAATTTTGTTCTTCTATGCGAACACCGAACGAGCACCTCGGCCGTAACCAAACCCGAACAAAACTTTAAGCAATGTAATAACCCGATATTTTCTAAGAAAAATCTATTGAAATTCTATTATCATAATTGTTTTTTATGTTTATTTAATTTTCTTAGTTAATATTTATTAATTGGTTTAAAACGAGAGTACACGCAAGAGATTAGAGTTCGCGAAGCACTAAAGCATAATCTTTTTTCTTTTTCATTAAATATAACTATTGAATGTAATGTCAAAATCTCTTGAACTCCCACCCCTTCACTTCAATAGCCCTATTATTTCCTTTCAAACATTGCAACCCTTGGTTCCCTCACTCTATAAATACACCTGATTGCCGTTCCTTTTTCATATTCAAACATCATAAGCAAATCAACATGAAATTTTGAGAGAGAGAGAGAGAGAGACGAGCGAGGCTAAATTTCCATCAAACTACAGTCGTTTTTTCGCCAAAATCCTCATTCGAGGTAGGAATACTTATCTACAACCTTTGATGGAACAATATAATAGTTTAATCGTGTTAAAATCATCTATATTGCATTTTCATTCGTAAATCCAATTTCGGGGGTGATTGACCGGTCGCTAAGGGTGGTCAACTAGGAGGGTGGTTGACCAGTCGTTGAGGACGGTCGACCGGCCAGTGTTGTTTCCTGACATGTTGCTATTTTGATCAGTTTAGCCCTGACTGTCACTTGTACCTATACACTAACACTTGCACAAGCATACACCTTTAGTATTTCCATATCCACGAATCCCCGGGGGATTACTTGATAGCAGGATCACCAATTTGTCCATATTTTTTGCAAGTTATATCGTTATATTTAATTCCGTTATATTGTTATAAACTCTGTGGAAACTATAAGATGTTGTGGAGATCTTGAATATGAGGTTCTGTTGTTGAAATACTCCTTGGTACAAATCATAGTTGTTTTGCTAGAAATTTGATGTTGCTTGTATGTGGAAAAACTTAGAGTCATAAGTTAGGGCTATTGGATCGATTGACGATCGTGACATGGCAACGCGAGGATATCACAGCATTCACAATTGAGTTCATGTGTATAGACAAAGTAAATTAACGTTAATGGACAGAAAACTTGAAATTACTTTTTGAGATGGCACGTCGTGGCAGTGAAGTTCTGGGCATCATCCTATGTATTTCTAGTGTACAATGCCTTGTTCTGGGCATCGACCTGTTATTTTTATAAAAGGGCCCCAACTAGGAGGTGGGTGTACACGGTTGGAGGTGAAATTGGGGCCATTTGTGATTGCAGTTCTGGACCCCGACAGAGTGATGACCAATACCTTGGGCATCCTTAAGTCGATAAATAGAAAGCGGCTATGGTTCGTTGGTACCTGACCTGGTGAAGCCATGTTCCGAGGACTAGATAGGGTGAAGTAGGTATTAACTTGAGTAGACAATAGAAGGTTCCTGCCTTGCCAGGTCGATATTTAGTCGGGTACATAACCTCGATTATGGGCCAAGGATAGGTAAAGATTGATCAATATCAACCAATTGCCTATGCTAGTATCCAAGGATAAGATTGAATTTCTGAGGTTGTAGATCTTAGAAACTTAAATATAAGATCCATAATGAACCTACATGTTTATTTTCACTACATATTACTCTGATTATTTTGCATTATTATTTGTCATATTATTGTATCTTGAGTTGTTTCTTGGGTAAGTTTTTTTGTTGAGTTTCATTACTCATGCAGCAATTTCTCTGCCATTGGCATCTCACGCCAGATGAAAGAGTGTAGTTGGAGGAGCAACCCATGTTAGAAGAGTTGGCTTTGAAGTAGAGGACTACAACAACATTTGGCTGCCGTATCCTTAGAGGTTCTGTTATTTATTTTAAAACACATTGTAAAACCATAAGGGTATTTTTAAAAAATTTCTGTAAAACTTTCACCACAATGTTTTACTTCCTGTTTAATAATTTATGGAACATATGTTTTAGTTTTTGTTTAAATAATAAAAGTGTATAAAATTTTTTTATTTAATGTTCTGAGAAATTGGGACGTTACAAGCAACACCAGAACCCATCTCATTCAGTCATAAGACTTTAAAATATTGATTTTTGGACCAAAAAATTGCCCTATAATCCTATAATCCACTCTTCTTCATTATTGCATCACAATACACACATTTATATCATCAATACACACTTACGTCCCTCATATATTCACATAACCCCACATGCATGAAATTGATCTTCCAACTCATCTCCTTCTCATCCTCTCCCCTTCTCTTACGACTTTTCACCTAACATATCCACATAGATGCAAAACTAGCATTTTTTGCTATATATTTATCATATGGACTCGCACACACTCTTCACACTCAGCACGGAATTTCTCCCTAGTACTCTCTCAATCTCTGACAAAAATTCGAGCATCCTCTCTTCTTCATCAACTTCCCAAACCACCATTGTCGTACCTTAATGTCACAACCCAATCCCGATGATATAATGGAATCACCCAAGAATGTGACATGGCAGTACTTCTAATATCAAAATCTTGAGACTAAGTGCTAAAAGACAAATTTTAAAAGAAACCTCTTATATAAAAGAAACCTGGAGTGTACAATATTAAACAAGACAATAATCTCTCATACTGGGCCACATCCCACAACATATGTCACCAAAAAAGTACAACAAATCGCTAAAAACAAAATAGTAAAAACTGTACTCTATGGTACCATCAACCTGTCTATTAAAATAGAGCAAAAGACACACCTATGATGACAGTTGTACAGTGAACCGGCTTCTATTCTCGAATACCCGAAAGAGTATCGTATAAATATGCGTAAGCTAACCACATGCTCAGTGAGTATAACTGAATCATATAACAAAAACAAGAAAAATATT
Organism: Arbutus unedo; assembly: GCA_014822125.1. Lineage (NCBI taxonomy): Eukaryota > Viridiplantae > Streptophyta > Magnoliopsida > Ericales > Ericaceae > Arbutus > Arbutus unedo. Next base: position 18,064 of record JABCMJ010026786.1, on the reverse strand, counting down.
TATGGGTCAAGTTAAGTTGAAACAACTCTTTCAGTAAAACGAATATTTATTAAGACCATCACGAGTTCCAACAACTCATCCCATATAGCAAAGGGTAGTTGACCTTCGTCCAAAGTTAAGACAGTACTGTTACCTTGACAAATCAACTCAATTAAGTACATTGGCGATGTCGAGGGTCATTTAAATCCCAATGGTAGGGAAACACTCACATATCCCATATGCGAGTTAATATAATTAAGCTCAGAACTGGGGCAAACACTCCCACATTAGCCCAGGAGCAGGATCAGCAAGGCTATCGTAGTATGAATCTCAAAACACATATCACAAATATTCTCAATCCATAATATCTCAAACATTCAAATCACAGTTTATAAAAAGAAAACACATTTAGAAATTGCAAGCAAAATATTTTAGTTTTAATTTATATAATTCTTCTACTCACCTTCCAAAAATAACTGAATAAACCGGGACCACAACTTAACTTCTAGATGGAGCTAAAGTACTTCTAGACTTCTCTGAACGTAGCACGAGTCACACAATGATGCAAATGAATCACTAAGATTAGTCATATATGATATGCACCAAAAATGTATGATAAAAATTAAGTGTGGTTCACATGTTTATTTCTAACTACAATTCCAAATCAACCTCATAAGTTAAGGCATTTAAAAAAAATAAGCATTATTTGTAGTTCTTTTATGTCGAGAACTAAATCTTTAGCATACAAACATGATTTTTATCATTCAAAATGAACCCTCAGCATAAAAATAAATAGTAAGTGCTTTTGCAAGTAATTTTCAGCACTTTAGACAAAGTCTTAGCATTTACAGAGAATTTACAGCATCTAATATTCATGTCCAACAGCCATGAACTTAATTATTTTTACTCGTACAAAGTAATTACATTAATTTGTGAATTGATTTCATATTATAATCATAACTTCTAGCATGAGGACCCATAATTTCATCTCTTGAATACCAATTACAGCATACAACTAATCATTTTAGCTCACCTTTTGTCTAAAACTAGAAACTTTAGAATTTAAAAATTAAAAATTCGTCAAATTTAAAACATACAATACCTTATTCTAACTATAGAAATATTAATGTCTCCTTGACATCAAATTTATAAAACGAAGTAATCAAAACCCGTCAAAATATTAAACCAAGAATAGAAGTTCTTACCTAAAGAGAACCAAGAATTTGGTATTTAAAATAAGTCTCGTTTTTCTTCTTTTCTCTCCTCTTCTCCACCGTTTATTTTCTCCCTTTTTTTGTTCTGATGTTCTCTCTCTCTTCTTTTTTTGTTGTTGTAAAAATCTGATTGTGATACATGTACGTAGGAGGGGTTAAAACAATCCACCTTAACCATTGGACAGACACACTACGTGTCAAGCCATCAGCAAACTTATCCTCTTTTTTCTTTGCTAATTACACTATTCTCCATTTAAATATTTATAGGTAATAAATTCCACCCAAACTTTGATATATGATTATATACAAACACTCACAATTTCTTTTATTGACAACTAACAATGATAATGCATGCAAATATATATGACAATGCAATCAATTATTTAAAATATATGGTTCAGGTCTCACACTTAAACTCCAACCTTCATCAAGTTCAACCAAATCAAGATCCAATCAGTTCATCTTCATCTTTAGGTTTTTCGAAGCGTTACTCAAAGTCCTCAACCATCAATTCAAGTGAGATCAACTGGATCAAGGTAGAATATCAAAAACCAAATTTTTATCAAAAATGTAATTTAAACTCATTTCTTCTCATCAAGGCATGCTTAGATACTTATGTTACTTATATAACAACCTAGTATTGATGGTTGAATAGCCATACTGCCCTGGGACAGAAAAAAAAAACTTGTTCAGCACCAAAAATCATTGTGCACAAAAGTTTTTGGCTCACCGCTCGATCACAGAAGCAGAGTATGTAGATGTTACAGAGGCTGATGGGTATTTTTTGAACTTATGTGCCAAAAGGACTTCTACCCGTGATTTAGTTTGAGATAGACTTATTGTGCTAAAAGTCCGTTGTTATGGATTTTTGACCAAATCTCCCTAGTTTTTAACCAATAAAAAATAAAAATAAAAAATATGGATAATTTAAATTGGGGTCTTATCTCCGCATGCAACGAAGATTTTCATACCATTAAGATTTGCGAGTTTTGTTTTAATTCTAACTTTACATTGTTTGACGTACTTGTCATTGTTTGTAGTGTTATCGTGTAATTTTAAATTGAAGGATTAAAATTATGTCGATTATATTAGGAAAAGTAGAAAGAGCAAATGCTTCAAATTAGGTACACAATTCTAAATTGGTGGATTTACATGCTTCAAATTGTGAAATAAAAATGTTGTGTTGAAATTATGTCCATTTAAATTGATAGATTCAAATGATTCAAATTATGAAAGAAATATGATGGATTAAAATAATGTCCATTTAAATTAGAAACATGATAAATTTAGCGCATGAATATCAGAATATCGATCATATATGATAAAATTGTGTGAATTAGAAACATGGTAAGATGTTGAATTAAAAACATGATAAATTTGAATGGAACATGGTAAATTTATTATAAACTTTTTCAAATATCAGAATATCGATCATATGTTTCGCTTTATAGAAAAATTTATCATCTTTCTTAAAACTTATGTGAATTTGCTATGGTCAAACTAAATAAGTTTGACCGTAGATTTGCATGTAAATAATTAGTCATATTTTTTCATCAATATTTTGATATTCAAAAAAGCTTGTAACAAATTTATCAGGTTCCATCCAAATTTAAAATGTTTCTAATTCACACAAATTTATCATGTTCCATCTAAATATACCATGTTTCTAATTCAAAATTTCCTAACTATTTGTGCTACCATGCATTACCGCTTTGTTACGTTCCTCAATCGCCCGTCCTATGTTTGGCTGATTGGTTTCCTTCCTCAATTTAGGATTTCTGCAATACAACCGATTTGATAATGAAATTCCTAAATTTTCTCAAGCTCTCAAGAATATGTTAGTGCTTTGTTTTATAGTGGGATTGAATGCATGGGAAACTGAGATTGAGAGTATCTTCGGTATTTTTTAAATTTCGGGACTATAACATAACCTAAAAAAGATAATGAAATGAAAATCTACTTGATACTAAGAAATAAGAGTAAAAATTCTTATGGCAATATGCATGTAAAAGTACTTAATCTTAGTCGTTGTAAATTCTGACTCGTTTTTTAAAGAGGACCTATTTTTTTAGGTTATCTTAGGTTAAAATTCAAAAATGAAACATTAACAAATTGTTTAATGAGTAAATTACCTTTATATCTCTTAGACTTTAGTTAGAATTTTGATTTGGTCTCTGTGGTTTTAATTTGAACACTAAGCCACTCCACATTTGACATTTGGTTCAATGTGGCCCTGCTATTTGTTTCCATCCAAATCGTGTGACGGAAAGTGGCCATGTGCCATTCACGTGTGCATTCCTAAGGGGTACTCTGGGCATTTTGTCTTCATCCTTCAAATTTAATACGAAACTCATTTATCCCCAAATCATTTAGTTCGGATTCGCCCCTAATCATTGAGCACGAAGACTGAAGATCGTGCTTTCCCTAATCAAAGCTCTAGCTCTGGACCGTCTATGATGGCGAATACTGATGAGTTACTTGACATTAACATTTTGGATTTGTAGATGTCAATAACAGTTGTGGACCACCACGAAGTTTTTTTTTATACTTTTTGGTTTTGTTCCTACATCATGAATGCATTTTTAATTGTCAGTGGCTAACATTGTGGTCCCTTCATGTCGTTTTCTTCATGTCACTTTGTGGTCAACATATCCAGCCAAGCTTATAGAGCAACGAAGTTTTTTATGCTTTTCGATTTTGTCCTGCTAATATTGTGGTCCCTCCATGTCGTTTTGTGCATGTGTAGATGGGAGTGAGTACTTTAGCATGAAAATATTCCTTGAGGCAAGTTTGTGAGTACACAATTCATGAAGTATGAAGGTAGGACTTCTATCCATATAGATCATTGTCACCCCGACAAGTTCTCACTTATTGAGATTCTTGACATTGTTGAGAAGCTAGGGTATAGAGGGATGATTAATTACTATTACGTTATGACTAGAAAAATAATTAGAAATGGACTGAGGATGTTACTAAGCGGCAGAGATATGATGAAAATGATTGCACGACTCCCTGCAAGTAGGGTAGTTGATTTATATGTAGAGCCTGTTGACTTTTTAGAAAGTCATAGTAGTTCATCCCATGGTGTTAGAGAAACTGATGATGGTGCATGGGTTGAGGAAGTGGAGGTGGAAGATGTAGAGGAGGAGGATGTACAACATGATGATGTAGAAGATGTAATAGTGGAGGATGTGAATAGTAGTGGTTCGGGGACTAATTCTGATGTATCCTTTCATTTGGATAGTGAGTATAAGTAGAGTGATGATGATTTCATATTTGAAACAAATATTGATATGGGAGTTGAGTAGGGAGGAAGTAGCGGGAGGTCTGAGGTTGAAACAGAAGTAGGTTTAGAGGATGGTGAAGAGGTTGAAATTGACTCATGTGATGAACTGAATAGTGTGCATTCCAATTCTGATGAAGAAATTGACTGTAAGTTTCTGGAATTTAGAGCTAAAACAGATATGGGGAAGGTGGAATTTATACTCGGTTTGCGATTCACTAATGCAAAGGAGTTTAGGGCTGCAGTAAGAGAGTACTCAGTCCAACAAGGTAAGGACACAAAATTTCTAAAAAAATGAGACTACAAGAGTGAAAGTTGTATGTGCCAATAATCTGTGTAAATGGTATGTTTTGGGGTCACTGACACAAAGGAGTGAAGCATTTCAAGTTAAATCACTAAGGAACAAGCACACATGTGGTAGGTCATTTCATGTGAGAGGTGAAACCTCCGACTGGCTTGTTAAGAGGTACGTAGACAGGATAAGGTTGAATCCATGTATGTCTTTAGAACACATACAAAACACAGCGAAGAAGGACTTTGTGGTCAATGTATCTAGGACCCAAGCTTACAGCGCAAGGAAGAAAGTACTTGTGCTCATTGATAGGTCATTTGTTGAACAATATGGAAGGATTTGGGACTATTGCGTAGAGGTTAGGAGAACAAATCCAAACACAACAACGATAATGAAGACTATGCCCCCTACCAGTGAGGATGGACAACACTATTGGAGAGGATATACATATGCTTGGGTGCAATAAAGTAAGGAATGAAGAATAGTTGCAGGAGACTGATATGCATGGATGCATGTGATGAGCATGTAATATTGCATAATTTTTATGCTCATCTGCTCTATTTTGGCACGGGTGTGTGAGTTTTGTTGCATATTCTAATCAGTATTGCACGTAGGGTATTTTTTGATCAATTGCATGTTGATAGCGTTAAAGAAGTATTTTGGGTGGTCAATATGATGCCCGAGGATTCGTATCAAATCCCGAAGTCCGGAAGCATATTATTGAACCTATCGACGGCTTGGGAAGTAGCCAAGGATCGAAAAGGCCAAGGAATCAAGGATAGAAGCCAAGAAAACCAATCTTCCACACTGCAGCTTACCCTATCCGGATGGGCATGAATAAGCCATCCACATGGCCTGAAAATGAAGAAGGACCCAAGAGATGCTGCAACCTATCCTATCCGGATGGGCATGAATAAGCCATCTGGATGACCTGGAAATGAAGAAGGACCCAAGAGATGCTGCGACCTACCTTATCTGGATGGGGCATGAATCAGCCATCCAGATGGCCATGGACAGTGGCAGATGCTTTATTCTGTCTGATGGATGATATTTTGGGCTACCTCGAGCCCCGTGCCAAGACCTTTTGAGAGATACCATGACACTTGAGGAGTGACAGCACTTTATGTTATCTCTTGAGGACTTTTTGGAACTTTTGGCCTAGGATAATTTCAGATTTTCAGAATTTTTCTAGGAGATGTTTTTAAAGAAGAGTTAGTTTTACTTGGGAGGGTGTGAAGAAAGCTCCATAGCTAGTTCTTGAGCATTTTTTTCATAGTTTCATGTAATCTCCTACTTTGTAATCCATTTTCAGAGCATATTTGATATTTTCTATCTTTTGCATTACTTTAGTACAAGGTAAGCACCAACTTTTAGTGTTGTGTTGTTCTTGCTACTTAATCTTGTTGTATCTTTTCATTACATAATGCTAGACTAGTTATTTAGGCTTGGTCTTGAGATGATCTTCATCTCATGATCTAGGCAACCAAGATATCTTCTTCTAGGATTTTCAAAGCTTGTTGAAAAATGAAGATTGTTCTTCCTCTTTTGAAACTTAGGTGAAGTGTTAAGTCTTTGATTGGGTGTACTCAAAGTGCCTTTGAGACATCCAATGCTTAGGTCGATGTCCTTTATTCATTGACCTATTTTCCATGAATAACTTGATTCTCCAACACATCTTCTGAGCTTAATGGTTTCATTGACATATTCTTCGGCCAAGAACATAAAATTTTGTTCTTGGTTGAGTAGCAACGAAGATATCAATTGCCTAGGTTATAGATGAAGAGATTCGAAAGACCATGCTTTCCTGTTATCAAGTCACTTTGTCGTTTAGGTTTTGCTCTTTAGCGATCCTCCCAAATCTGAACCACAAAACGAATTGGTGTCCTTAATGCCGAAACTGTGCGACACTTATTCGCTAGGTTGCATCTTCACAATTCCTCGTGGAATCGATACCCAATACTTCTCCTTTATGCATTTTCATTGAAGAGTAGAAGGAGTTCAGATTATTAAATGTGATTGAGCCGGAGCTACAACGATACACTATTCTGGGTCAACCATATTTTTGGCATCGTTGCCGGGGAATTCACTACGTGAAGTGTTTCATGCTTGGTGAGTATCTTTAGCACTTGTAAATATTTGTCTTTACTTTTATTTTTAGTTTTAGTCTGCAAGAGATTGTTAGTAGGGCGTGCATTTAGGGTGCATGAGTGTTTACGCTCGTGATCATACCCATAGACTTGTGAGAATATAAAATCACTCTACTGACACTATGGCTACTAATGAGGGAGAGAATGTCAAAATCATGAAGGAGTATTTGAACTATGCACGTCTAGTGATTTCGTCATGCGTTGAATCGACTGAACTAATTCCCCAAGGGGACTTGTTCATTGTTAAACTTGGAATGATACACTTGGTACCTCCTTTTAATGGGATGGACTCCGAGATTCCCTATCAATTTGTAAGGAAATTCGAGGATGTCGTCAATACGATGTGCACTGTTCCTAATCAGCTAAAATCAACGAGACTTAAACTCATTCCGTTTGCTTTGAAGGACAAGGCCAAAACTTGGCTTTTGTCCTTAAAACTACGCTCTATTCCCACATGGATTGATATGCAGAAAGAATTCTTTAAAAAATATTTTCCCATGCATAGGACCGCTGCTTTGGAAAAAGAGACTCAGGGATTTACTGAACAATCTAATGAATTGTTCTACACTTGCTGGGAGAGATATAAAGAATATCTGAGTGCTGTTCCCTATCATGGAATGACTGGCAAATCGTAGATTTTTTCTATGAAGGGATCTCGGCCCATAATCATCAGTTCATCGATATGATGTGTAATGGGAAGTTCATGGAGCTGCAACCTTACGAGGCTATTGCTCATTTCAACATGTTGGCTGAAAGTAGCCATTCCTAGGATTATTCTGATCCCACCAAAAAGTCAAGTCCTAATCCCATGCCTAGCCAAAGGACACAGAGAAGAAATGTGTTGAGGGATGATGTTGATTTCCACCGCAATCTAGACCCCATTACAAAAAAATTGGATGAGTTGGAAGTCAATAAAGTTCAAGAAGCCTCCTCTATGGAAGTTGTGTAATCTGTGATCAAGAGCATCCAACTCAGGAATGCCCTACTATACCTGCCTTCAAGGAGATACTACATACCACTGACCATGCTGAAGTTAATGTTATAAATCAGGGGCAAAAATCGTACAACGGCCCCACCTATTACCTTGGATGGAGGAATCATCCTAACTTTAGCTGGCGAAACCAAGAGCAAGTGGGATCTTCTCAAGGTCCCCATGGCTTCCAACATCAAGGCTCATCTCACTCTAATTCGGGTCACACCAATTACAATAACCAACCTCCTGCCGACTAGCCACAATCATACACGCAAGGGCATAGACCACCTCGATACCAACCCAACAATCATAATTTCACTTTGTCAGGACCTTCTGTGGGTCCTAATCCTCAAGGCAAGAAAAGGTTAGAAGATGTACTCCAATGGTTCATGTAGGGGCAAACAAACATCAATGAGCAGAATAACTAGGTTATAGGGGACATCTGTTCCCAATTGACCAAGTTGACCACTTCAATAGGGGCCACGCAGCAAGAAAATGATAGGTTTTCTGCCCAATCTCATACCAATCCCCAAGTTCAACACTGTGTGGGTACTTCTGCACCTACTGGTCCAAATGTGGAACAAGCCAAATTTATAACCACATTAAAGAGTGGCAAGGAGGTCGACAAGACCATTGTTGCCAAAGTTGTGCGTTCGTCGATCCCCACACTCATTTTTTATTTTGTGGGATCACAGAATGATGAGCCTTCCAGTTCGTGGATAGACAGAGACACTCCCTTTCCTCCCTGTCCTACTCCTACACCATAGCCCCAGAGGTTACGTGTGCAAACTAAGCTGACGAATCACCAAGAAACATTTGAGTTGTCCAAATAGGTTAAAATCAATATTTCTCTCTTGGATGCTATAAAGCAAATACCTTCATACGCAAAATTCCTCAAGGATTTGTGCACGGTAAAACGTCGGCACAATGTCAATAAGAAGGTATTCCTTACTCAACAGGTGAGTTCGATAATTCAAACCCCGATAGCACCCAAATATAAAGACCCTGGTTACCCGACTATTTCAATCCACATTAGGGAGAAGAAAATTCAGAAAGCCTTGCTTGACCTAGGTGCGAGTGTCAACTTGTTGTCATACTTTATGTATAAGCAACTTGGGTTGGGCAAGATGAAACCAACTTCGGTCACCCTCCAACTTGTTGATCGTAGTGTAAGGGTGCCGAGAGGGTTGGTAGAAGACGTGCCAGTCCAGGTGGACAATTTTGTTTATCCCGTGGACTCTATCGTCTTTGATACGTGCCCAATAGCCAATTCACAGCCACAAACTCCCATTATTCTTAGGAGGCCTTTTTTGGCCACTTCCCATGTGGTAATTCATTGTCGCAGTGGGCTGTTGAATATGACTTTTGGTAATATGACTCTTAAGCTTAACATTTTCAATGTTTCAAGTCAAATGGGCGATGATGATATCTGCAACGAAAGCTACATTGACACATTAGTGCAAGAACATATGGATAATCATCTTTTCTCTAATCCTTTGGAGATCTATCTCACGGCCGCAAAGGCTGCTTTCTTGGATTCACCAGAGTTGGAATACTTGTACTCCATCGTCTCGAATGAACAAGCGACGGGCACTAAACATTGGGTGCCCACATTTGAGGAGTTACCTAGGGCTCGGCCAAAAACGCTTCCGTCTAGCATTCAACCCCCTAGGTTGGAGCTCAAGATGCTTCCTGACCATTTGAAGTATGCCTTCCTTGGTGAGAATGAGAATGTTTCGCTTGTCATCTCTTTTCGTCTCGAAGTCCACCAGGAAGAGGATTTGTTGTTAGTCCTGTTGAAGCATCGAATAGCCATTGGATGGACAATCGCACACCTCTAAGGCATAAGTTCTTTACTTTGCACCCATTGCATTTACTTGGAGGATGACATTAAACCTTCTCATCAACCCCAACGACGTCTGAACCCAGTCATGAAGGACGTGGTTCAGGAAGAGTTGTTGAAATTACTTGATGTCGGGATCATTTACCCGATAGCGGACAATAAATGGGTTAGTCACATTCACGTTGTTCCCAAGAAATTCGGAGTGACGTAGTTAAGAACGATAAAGATGAACTCATACCAACTCATGTCTCTATGATTTGGAGAGTATGCATTGACTACCAGAAGCTAAATGCTAGCACGCGAAAAGACCACTTCCCTCTTCTTTTCATTGATTAGATGCTTGAAAGGGGATTTCTATTGCTTCTTGGATGGCTACTCCGGGTACAATCAGATAGAGGTCTCTTTGGAAGACCAAGAAAAGACCATCTTCACATGTCCCTACGGAACATTTGCTTATAGACGTATGCCTTTCAGTTTGTGCAATGCTTCGGAAACTTTCTCCTGATGTATGATAGGGATATTTGGTGACATGATCGAAAAGATCATGGAGGTGTTTATAGATGATTTCTCCGTCTATCTCATTCCACTCTCCGTCTATGGAGATTCATTCCACTCTTGCCTGGACAACCTTGAATGAGTTCTAATCCATTGTGAGGAAAAGCACTTAGTGCTCTATCATTTTATAGTAACCCAAGGTATTGTCCTAGGCCACATTGTGTCCTCCAAAGGAATTGAGGTGGATAAGTCAAAAGTTGATCTCATCTCTAACCTTCCCACTCTAAAGTGTGTGAAAGATATCCACCCATTCCTCGGACACGTGGGTTTTTACCATCGCTTTATCCTAAACTTTAGTGCTACAGCGTGACCCTTGTGTCGCTTACTTTCCAAGGAAGTTCCTTTCGAGTGGACCGATGATTGTGAGGAGGTATTCTCTAAGTTGAAAATCAGTCTTACTACTCCTCCGATCATGCAGGCCCTAGATTGGAGTTTACTTTTTGAGTTGATGTGCAACGCCAGCGATTACACTGTTGGTGCAGTTTTGAGCCAGCGTAAGGACAAGGTGCCTTACGTAATTTTTTACGCTAGTAAAACTTTGAACGAGGCCCAGATGAATTATACAACAACAGAAAAGGAGTTGCTGGCAGTGGTCTTTGCTTTAGAAAAATTTCGATCCTATCTCATTGGATCTCCTATCGTGGTTTACAATGACCATGTAGCTCTCAAATATTTGCTCACGAAGCAAAACGCAAAGGCGCGTCTCATCCATTGGATTCTGCTCCTGCAAGAATTCAACTTGATCATAAAAGACAAAAGGGGAGTCAAGAATGTGGTGGCTAACTATCTTTCCCACCTCGAGTTTGAGGATAAATCTTCTAAGCTACCCATTCTTGACATTTTTCCTAACGAACAACTCAAAGCTATGACAAGTTGTCCGTGATATGCTGACATTGTGAACTATTTAGCCACAGGACAACTTCCTAAAAATTGGACTCCTCAGGAGAGGAGAAAGTTTCTAAGGGAGGTGAGACGCTTTGTCTTCGATGATCCTACATTTTCAAATTTGGTGCGGACCAAATTGTCCTTGGTGTGTGCCGAATGATGAACAAAGAAATATTTTAAGTCTTCTGCCACACCGAAGCTTATGGGGGCCACTTCTCTTCTAAGAAAACCGCGGCGAAAATCTTGCAATGCAGATTCTATTGGCCTAATTTATTCAAAATGCATTCAAGTTCTGCAAAACTTGTGAACGATGCCAACGTTTGGATGCTTTATCCCGACGCAACATGGTTTCTATGTCCCCCATTATTGTTATTGAAGTATTTGACTGTTGGGGCATAGATTTCAAGGGTTATTTTCTCATTTTGTTTGGGCACCAATTTATCTTGCTAGCAGTGAACTATATGTCTAAGTGGGTGGAAGCTATCCCCGCTAAGACCAATGAACACACAGTGGTGGTAAACAATTTGACAGAACAAGTGTTAGCGAGGTTTGGGATGCCCAAAGCAATCATCAGCGATTAAGGCACGCACTTTTGTAATCGGCCATTTGAAATACTCATAAAAAAATATGGCATAAATCATAAGGTATCCACCGCCTATTATCCACAAACCAACGGGCAAACCGTGAGATTAAGCAAAACCTTGAGACAATGGTTAACCCTAACCGCAAAGATTGATCTACCTGACTGATTAATGCATTATGGGCATACCGCACTGCTTATAAAACTTTTTTAGACATGTCTCCTTATAGACTGATTTATGGCAAATCTTGCCATTTATCGGTTGAAATGGAACATAAAGCCTATTGGGCAATCAAGCAGCTGAATTTCAATTTACCTCAAGCTGGTGCCCATAGGAAGCTGTAACTCAACAAGCTAGAGAAGATTAGACAGGACGCGTATGACAATGCTAACGTCTATAAGTCCAAGGTGAAAGCTTTCCATGATAAGGCCAAGGTGAAAGCTTTCCATGATAAGGCCAAGGTGAAAGCTTTCCATGATAAGCTAGAGGAGATTACACAGGACGCGTATGAAATGGAAATGAAGAAGGACCTAGGACATGCTGCAACCTACCTTATCCGGATGGGCATGAATCAGCCATCCGGGTGGCCATGGATAGTGATAGATGCTTTATTCTGTCTGATGGATGATGTTTTGGGCTACCTCAAACCCCGTGCCAAGACCTTTTGAGGGATACCATGACACCTAAGGAGTGGTAGCACTTTATGTCATCTCTTGAGGACTTTTTGGAACTTTTGGCCTAGGATAATATTATATTTTTAGAATTTTTCCAGGGAATGTTCTTAGAGAAGAGTTAGTTTTACTTGGAAGGGTGTGGAGAATGCTCTCTCAAGCTTCCATAGCTAGTTCTTGAGCATTTTCTCCATAATTTCATGTAATCTCTTACTTTGTAATCCATTTTCATTGAAAGAATCAAAGAGCATATTTGATATTCTCCATCTTTTGCATTACTTTAACACAAGGTAAGCACCAACTTTTAGTTCTATGTTGTTCTTGCTACTTAATCTTGTTGTATCTGTTCATTACATAATGATAGGCTAGTTATTTAGGCTTGGTCTTGAGATGATCTTCATCTCATGACCTAGGCAACCAAGATATCTTCTTCTAGGATTTTTAAAGCTTATTGGAAAATGAAGATTGTTTTTCCTCTTTTAAAACTTAGGTGAAGTGTTAAGCCTTTGATTGGGTGTACTCAAAGTGCTTTTGAAACATCAAATGCTTAGGTCGATGTCCTTCATTTTTTGACCCATTTTCTATGAATAACTTCATCCTCCAACACATCTTGTGAGCTTAATGGTTTCATTGACATATTCTCCGGCCAAGAACGTAAGACTTTGTTCTTGGTTGAGTAGCAAAGAATATATCAATTATCTAGGTTATAGATGAAGGGATTCGAAAGACCATGCCTTCCCATTATCTAATCACTTTGTCCTGTAGTTTTCGGTCTTTAGCGATGCTCCCAAATCTGAACCACAAAAAGGATTGGCGTCCTTAACGCCGAAATTGTGTGACACTTATTCACTAGGTTGCATCTTCACAATTCTCTGTGGGATCAATACCAGATACTTTTCCGTTATACATTTTCATTGAAGAGTAGAAGGAGTTCAGATTATCAAATGTGATTGAGCTAGAGCCACAACGATACACTATTCCGGGTTGACCACCATGCCACTTGAAAAGGTCACATGGGAGACAACTATTAGTGACAGTTAGGATAAATGCAAACAACCAATCATTCCCATTTTCATATGTTGTGGTGGAGAGTGAAACTAGAAAGTCCTAACAATGGTTCATTGAGTTAGTAATGGAGGACCTTGAGATTGAGAACTCTCATTCATGGACTTTCATGACAGACAAGCAAAAGGTATGTGTATTAGCACTTTCATGTATACCTCAATTAATTTTTGAAAGTATGTGTACCTCAATTATCCACTGACATTGCATGAGCAGGGCCTGGTACTACACTGGAGTCTTTGGTACCTAATACAGAGCATAGATTTTGTACTAGACATCTCTACACCAATTTTAGAGAGCTTTGCAAAGGGATGGAATTGAGGAACCTACTTTGGGAGGCAACTAGGGCTACAATAGTGCCAGACTTTGAGAGTGCAATGAAAGGGCTGAAGAATGTTGATGTGGCTGCTCATAACTGGTTAGCCTCTAAGCCACCAATGCAATGGTCAAGGTCTCATTTCTCAAGCTTCAACAAGTGTGACATCCTAGTTAACAATCTCTGTGAGGGATTTAATAAGGACATTAAGGATGCTAGGAGTAGACTAATAGTAAGTTTGCTTGAAAGTAGGAGAGCATGTTACCTAATGAAGAGGTTAACGAGTAGGAGAGCAAAGAGTAACCATTGGGAAAACTCGTTATGCCCAAACATATGGAAGAAGTCAGAGAAATATAAAGAACAAAGTCATGGTTGTAACCCAATTTGGTCGGGGGAGAGTCATTTTCAGGTTTTCTGCTCTGCCCCAGCACAGTACAGCCTGAATTTGGGGGATAGAACATGTAGTTGTAGGAAGTGGGATTTACGAGGCATACCATGCCCTCATGCAATCAGTGCAATTGTGTACACTGGGAAGATGACAGAGGATTACGTAAATGAGTGTTACTTGAAGGAGACCTATGTAAAAACATACAAAGGTATAATCTATCCTATCAATGGCTAGAAAATATGGTCTAAGACTGGATTAGTGGCAATACTCCCCTCAAATTATGGCAGATTGTTTGGTAGGCCAAAGAAGTCAAGAAAGAAGGGAAAGGATGAGGTAGTAGATGAAAACCAAGAAAGGTTGAAAATGGTGAAATGTTCTTTAAGTGACAATTGTGGAGAGTGGGGGCATAACATGAGGAGTTGTAAGAATGCTACAAATCCAAGCATTAGGAGGAGACCAAGTGGAGGCTTAGTCTTCAGATCACCAACTGCCAAACGAAGAGAGAGGCCAAGGGAAGTGGTAATGTTTCACATAGTTTTGTTAGTTCAAGGGAACCATCTATGGGCACAAACTCACAATCAACAGAAAGCACTGCCCCAATGGGCAAGGGGGAAAGAGTAATGTTGGAAGGAAAAGCGACAGTGCACTGCAACCACAACCACAACCATAATTTGTTGCAACTGGACAATCTACTTCACATCCATTTCCTGCTTCCAAAACCAGATCAAACCCAAGTAGTTTCATATGGAGAGGACACAAAGTGGTGACAAGAGGATCAAGTAGAAGTTGAATGTAATGACATTGTTGGTTTTTTTGGGATATGACAATCCTATTTTGTGTTTGTACTTGATCAAGTAGAAGTTGAATGAGCTGCAATGCTGTTTTTGTTGGGATATGACAATTCTGGTTTTGTGTTTCTATTGGTGTTAGAAATGGATGTCTTTTGATGCTTTTGTACATCACTTCTTTTGATGTTTTAAGTGTTGGTAATGCAAGCTATCAGTTGGTGCTTTAAGTGTCTTTTAATGCTTTTATCCATCTTTTGTCTACCGCTTCTTGCACAAATGGTCTACCTTTGTGTTCATTTGGTCTAGTGCTTTTGTACATTTGGTTATCACTTATCACACAATGGCCTAGTATCAGTCCATTTGGTCTATTGCTTTTGACCACAAATGGCATGGTTTGATTACTGCACAGTCAATCTCAATTACTTTATTGCTACTCAAAGTCTGAAATGAGATGACATTGCAGTAAAATGGCAGAAGAGATTTATTACATTAAAGTTGATGACATTACACATTACAAAAGTTAAACACCTCTGTTATCTAGCTTATGTGCTAATACACATTACACAAGTTAAACACGAGTGAAATAAAATGGTAGAAGGACTAAATACAATTTCATGTATGCTTCTTCATCAGAGAGTAAATGATAATAGTAGTCAAGATCAGCACAATCAAATAGATGACAAATACCACGAAGAATAATTTCTCCCTCTTTTGGTATACTGCCACCTTCGTCTCCAGGGACATCATCTTCCTCAACAATCTAAGTAGAAATTGTCTTGATCTTTCACACATAGGAGGGTCAAACCAAGCAAAAAATCCACATGACCCACTTTCCTACAACCGAAAAGGAAAAAATTAAGGAGATAGGCAGGACATATAAACTTAAAAAATCAAAAATTTAGGAAATGGCCACTTACCTCTTAGTTCTTGCAGCTCAGAAATCTCCTGCATGGGTTTGTAGCAGTCCATGACATCCTTGTGCGAGCTGGAAGGCCACAGTTACAAACCCTAGAAGTCATGGTTCGGAGTTTGCAGTGCCACCCCTCCTCTTCCTCCCTTCATTTATACACTACCTCGTAGTCTTTTTCTACCCCTGCCAACCATAGTTTCAACGGGAAAAGTAAGTTTGCTTCCCTCCAATAGCTGTGTAATGCAGAATGCCTAGAATACACCTTAGGAGTGCACATGTGAATGACACATGGCCACTTTCCATCACACGATTTGAATAGATACAAACGGCAATGTCACATTGAACCAAATGTTAAATGTGGAAGGGTTTAGTGTTTAAATTGAAACTATAGGACCAAATCGAAATTCTAATTAAATTCAAAGGGATATAGAGGCAATTTACTCTTGTTTAATCTATATTTTTTCAAGTGGGAGAATTGTTGGTGTGAAGGCTACTCGACACAGCTGCGTTTGGACGGACCGTCGGCAATCGAATGGGTGCCACTCGCATTCGAACGGGTGGCTCGATACATTTCCAAAGGGCTATGTTTTTGGGCGTTCGGACAAGGAATGTGCATTCAGAAGAAGCGCGACGTCAGAAATTTATTTTTTGCGCATTTTTAGGACTTTTCTAATTTGGTCCTTTATGTAGCTATATATATAGGGCTACAGGGCACTCCAACTCTTAACCCTATTTTTTTCTCATCATAGTGAAACTCTCCAACAATCTGTGAATGTACAATTAAGCAATTTGTTTAAGACAAAATCACATATATCTGTGCATCGTGTTCTTTAGATTTTGTGATTATTTGTTAGTCTTATTTTTGTTGTATCCTAACACTCTTCTTATTGTACTTGATTTTATAAATTTTTTATTTTTTGTGAGTGAAATTTTCTAACCAATAAAAAATAAAAAACAAACTGTCTAAGAGCACGGCTTGGTATTTCTTTTCTTTTTTAAGCTTTGTCATGTTTTTAAATTTGACAAAATTACCCTCCACAAAAATTATTTTCACATACTAACAAAATGAAAGAGATTTAATTGCCGAGGTAAAATTGATATTGTCTCAATCATTCATAAAAATAAAACTACTCATTCCTCCTTCAATGTTTGGCTGCACATTTATTATCACAACATTTCCACAAATTTGTCACTCCTCTAAGTAGGTACAATCTTCCACTCTCACCAATCTCTATCTCCTGAATTTTGTTTAAGTGCATAACGAGCGAAGATACACACCTTTTATCCATTTAATAATGTTCAATTTACTCACGTATTACATGTGTCCGGACCGATAGTACACATGTAAAGTACTTAATATCTGCCGCAGTAAATTCTGAGCCGTCCGTGAAAGAGCACCTATTTTTTAGGTTATCTTAGGTTGGTAATAGGATACAGAATACTTCAACCATTGTCGGGCCATAACCAATCTAATGAACATCCCTCCTTGTCTTTAAGCAACCAATCAAAGCTCCACGCAGCTTCACTATTTGAATGACCACATGTGAATACATGATGCACCAATAATTGTTTACTCTTCTGGAAAAAAAAAAAGAAAATTAAATCACAATGAGATATCATAAAATAACAGGAGAAAAACAAATGAACATGACATATAGGACTGTGACTGTTATAGCGCCTTTTGTTTAATCTAGATTTTTTAAACAATCATACAAGATGTTATTTGTTTAATCGTGGTGTTTAGATAATTATTTATACCATGGCCCTGACACTGAGATATTATTTGTCTATACCACATAAATATAAAATAGGGTAAATTACATTAACCTCCCCTGAGGTTTCTAACCTTGAGGTTTCTAAAATTACTATAATCTCCCTTATTTTTTAAATTATTATGTGGTTGTCTTCATATTGTTAACATCGTAAATTAAGCTTTTAAAATTTCAAGTTTGAGTTTTTTTGGACAAAATAAATTTTAACATAATTCACATCACGTTTGAAATAACCTATTTCAAATTTTTTTTAATTTTTTTGAAGTCATTAGTATCGAAATCATTGGAGCAACACGACATTTTCGCCATCATATACCTGGGGCCTTTCCTTTGCAAAGAGAACCATATCCTCAGGATTCACCTCCAACCGATCGTAGCCCAATTTGGCCTTGGTAACAGCCTAAC
>JABCMJ010026785.1:0-11354 GCA_014822125.1 Arbutus unedo | reverse complement strand
AGAATTCGAGATTAAAGATTTGGGATCACTGCGGTATTTTCTGGGAATGAAAGTGGCAAGATCTGATCGAGGTATTTTTATGTCCCAACGGAAGTACATCTTTGATCTATCGGAAGAAACAGGTATGTTAGGTTGTAAACCTGCAACTTCCCCTATTGAGGCAAATCATCAACTCAGTGGAGACTCGGAGGAACGCACTGATAAAGAGAGATATCAGCGGCTAGTGGGACGACTAATATACTTAGTCCACACTCGACCAGATGTTTCTTATACATGCATGATCCTCGTGCTTCACATTTGGATGCAGTCTATCGTATTTTGAGGTATCTCAAATCAGCTCCAGGAAAAGGGATCTTATTTTCTAATCACGGTCACTTACGGTTGGAGGCATTCACTGATGCCGACTGGGCTGGTTCTGTGGATGATAGACGTTCTATTTCTGGCTACTGTACTCTCCTTGGGGGAAATTTGGTTACTTGGCGGAGTAAGAAGCAATCAGTGGTCGCCAGGTCTAGCGCAGAAGCTGAGTATAGAGCTATGGCTCATGGCGTTTGTGAGCTTCTGTGGCTCCAAACTTTGTTACGTGATTTGGGAATATTTGATAATGGTCCGATGAAACTCTACTGTGACAACAAAGCTGCCATCAACATTGCTCATAATCCTGTTCAACATGACAGACGAAGCATAGTGAGATTGACAGACACTTTATTAAGGAAAAATTCAGTGATGGGTCAATATGTATGTCCTTTGTGAAATCTGAAGATCAGTTAGCTGATATCTTCATGAAAGGGCTGGGCAACAAGAGTTTCTACCCCATTGTGTTCAAGTTAGGCTTGATTGATAACTTCGCACCAACTTGAGAGGGAGTGTTAGAAGTCTTATGTGATTAGGAACTCTAATTACATTAGAATTAGGATATGTTTCCCTATGTAAAATAGAAGGATCTAGTTAAATTAGGATTCGTTTTACCTGTATAAATAGTATGCTTGATGAATAGAAATTTATTCTGGATTATTAATTTTAACATCACATAACAATTGATGTCTGCTCAGGTTGATTATGGAGAAAATGGGAAAACTACTGTAATTAACTGCTAGTTTCATTTTCTTTTATGCATTTATACTTTCCTATTCAATTTCAGCCTTGCATTAAGAATATAATCTTTTCATGCTGCTAACATATATATTTTTGGGTCATTTCTCCATGCAATTAGAGGGCACTTGCTTCGTACATAAAAAAATATTCTTGCTCAAATGCAAAGACAGAAGACTTGTGGGCTGTCCTTGAGGAGGAATCTGGTCAACCCGTGAACAAGCTGATGAATTCATGGACAAAGCAAAAAGGTTACCCTGTTGTCAGTGTCAAAGTCAATGATCAAAACTTGGAGTTTGAACAGGTTTAGGTTTCCTTACTTTTTGTCACCTATCAACCATGTTAAATATTAGAACCTTTAATGTGACTTTTGTTGGTTGCGATCTTGTACCTCATGTGTGAACTGCATTTTAAAAGATTCTGACAACTTGCATGTAATTAAATTGCAGTCACAATTCTTGTTTAGTGGTTCCCATGGGGATGGGCAATGGATTATTCCAATGACATTATGTTGTTGCTCATATGACACTCGCAAGGATTTTCTATTGCAAGGGAAATCTGAAATTCTAGATACTAAGCAATTGCTTGGTTGCTCAATTTCCGAAGACAGGCTTGCTGAGACAGGAACTTGGATAAAACTGAATGTTGACCAGACAGGTTTCTATAGGGTGAAATATGATGAAGAACTTGCGAGCAGACTTAGATACGCGATAGAGACCAAATGCTTGTCTGCAACAGATAGATTTGGTAATTTTGTTGCTATGATTTATACTCGTGTTAACATTGAAGGAGAGTTGTTAACATTCATTTATTCTTTTCAACAGGAATTTTGGATGATTCGTATGCCTTGTGCATGGCTGGCCAGCTGCCTTTAGCCTCCTTGCTTACTTTGATGGGTGCTTACAGAGAGGAACTTGAATACACTGTTCTGTCTAGCTTGATTAGTGTAATGATCACCTCCTTATGCATGGTTACTTTCTTTCAAACCATCGACCATCCCTTAGGAATTGGATTCTAATTTTTCCAGTTTTATTTCCACAGGTAAGTAACAAAATTGCAAGAATTGCAGCCGATGCTGCTCCAGAACTGCTGGATTACATCAAACTATTGTTCATTAACTTGTTCCAGTATTCTGCAGAGTTAGTTCCTTAATTTAAGAACTTCTAGATTAGCTTTGTCTTAGAATTTATGGCAATCTAAGGACACAAATTAGTTTAATTCCTTGCAGTGCTTTGCTGCCTTGTGGATGCATTGTTATCTGGATGTTAGTTATATTCATGTCTCCACGAATTACATAGTTTTATGCATATGGGAGAGGCTATGTTAGATGCAATTGGGTACAGATGTCCGGTATGAGCATCCTTTTAAGTGTCAGATTTGTGTAATTTCTGTTTCACTGCCATGCGAACACACCTTTATATTCATATTTCTAGCATATTCTATTTTGTTGGATGATGGTGCTTACAAGCTGCCTTAAGGCAGTTTATTTGTACTGTTACCCTTATCTCGAGCGTTCGGGTGTCCGAGATGTGCACGTCATATATTATAAGAGTCCATGTAACATAGGGGAAAGGAGAGTAATGGTTCTTTTACACCTCCTTTAATTTTATGTTTGCATTTTGTCTTCGAGGTCAATCTTTCAATTTATGAACTGTTGGAGCCCAACAGCTGTTATATTGATACTGTTTTCCTGTTTCGAGTTGCGTTTCTATAGATTCATTGTGTTATTGAATTTCCACGGTGAAAGATATTTGATCCACGTCATATTTTGCATGCAGGGTAGACATGAGAAATGTATCTACTCAAACCGAGGGTTAGGACTAATACCTGTGCCATATAAAGTTACGAGGGCCATAATAACAAAACTTGTTTTGCATATTTATGTTCCTTGATTGGTTAGTTTATACCCTTTACTAAAAGCGTTCTTGAAAACTAATGGAAGTACATGACGTGATTGTTACTAGATCTATATAATGTTGTTCTCAACTGTGAAGTACGAAGTTATTAGAATGCTAACTTTAAGAGGCTGTCACATCACTGGCCAAGAGAGAAGTATTTAAAGCTCCTCTCTATCTATACACAATAGAGGAGAAGGTCCCCGTTATTCCTCTGTGTTTGTGTTAACTAGAAAAACTAGAAACAATCATGAAATATTTTAATAACAGGACAATTTTTGAGTTAGCAAACCCACAATTTGCGAATAATAAGAGGGCTGAAATAGATAGAAAGATATTAGGAAGTAAACGCTTCAAGTCCTTTCCAGATTTTGGAAAGTTAAATATATACAATATGCTATGAAATTGGTGAACTTTTACAACTAAGTGTTTAGACCAGCTTCTGCATTTATAGATTATCTCAATTATCCAATTTGGTTTTTGATACATAAATGGCAAGTACATAAATTGCATTCTGTTGGACCTTCTATTTCTAATTTGTTTCTGACAGGTTAAGATTCTTTCCATAAAACTTGGTTGGGATCCTAAGCAAGATGAGAGCCACTTAGATGCCATGTTGAGGGGGGAGCTCTTGACTGCCCTGGCCCAGTTTGGACATGATGTTACACAAAATGAAGCAAGGAAGCGTTTTGCTGCATTCTTGAATGACAGACATACACCTCTTCTCCCTCCCGACACAAGAAGGGTAGGTAACGGGAGTTTTGTTTAACTTGTCTATTTCCATTTACATTCTGTTGTACATCTACATTTTTTTTTGCAGGCAGCATATGTGGCTGTGATGCAAACTGTCAGCACATCAAATAGATCAGGTTATGAATTCCTTTTAAAGATCTACAGAGAAACTGACCAGAGTCAGGAGAAAGCACGAATTCTCGGTAATAACAGTTTATTTGTGAAAATTAAATAGAAAATTTATATGACAGAATTGTTAATAATTTGAGTACCCCATATCGTAGGTTCTTTAGCATGTTGTCCAGATCCAGATATTGTGCTTGAAGTTCTCAACTTTTTATTGTCTTCTGAGGTATCTTAGTTTTCTTCTCTGTGATATTTAGCATGAAGTATGGAATTTGGTAATTAGACATTGAAATCCATTGTGTCTTGAAGCTTGATGGTACCAAGTTTGTTTCTTTCTCAATCTAGGTTCGCAGCCAAGATGCTGTCTTTGGAGTTCATGTTGGTATAAAAGGGCGTGAAACAACTTGGAGGTGGTTAAAGGTAATCTTGATCCAAGATTTTATCTGCGGAAACGCTAACACTAAATATGTCAGCCTAATATATATATATATCTTTCTTGGAATTCTCGTATTGTGGGCCGAAAACATTCCAATGAATTATTTCGAAACTTGGAAAGATTGCTTTAGAAAGAGTGAGCATGAATGCAAGAACAAATATATTGAACGATTGAAGTTCACTTCGCAAAAAATGGGTTAAGTACAGGACGTTAATGCTAAAACCTGCAAGAAAATATACCAAGGAGGTGTGCTTCAATGTGCAAGAAAATATATCAAGGAGGTGTGATTCAATGTGTATCACCCAGTACTCTATCTCGGCTGTAAGAGGTAGCGTATGGAATCTAATGTGGTGTCTGCATCTAGAGATGGAGAGTTTTTCCCTTCATCTGGGGCTGTACTTTGCAGTCCAATTCATTCTAGAGAAGACCTGCCAGTATTTTTCGTCTTGAATGATAGCCCAAGGGTAGTGTTAAAGCAATGGGCAAAATAGTTCTAGACAAAGAAAAAAGGAAACAAATAATTCTGTGTTCTTACTCAACTGGAAAGAGAAAGAATAGGTCACTAACTGAAAAGTTCTAGTGATTAGGCAGATGGATTAGTGATTTGGAGAAATTGAATAAATGTTGTCTATGGGTGGCACCAACTTGTATTAACGCAAGTTTTGATTTAGGCGGTTAAGCTTGAGCAGTCTGAACATAGACCTCAGTCAGGTTGCCCAGGGAGTACTGCTACCTCCCATTTTCCTTGTGAAATTACCGAAGTTTGGAGGAGAGTAACAAGCTGAACCTTGGAGCTTAGCTGCAAACTTTCTGCTGAGTGAGTGAGAAGGGGAGCATCTTTAGTGGTGTCTAGGCCCACCTTGTTATTCATCCGAATAGCTCTGCCCATCTGCCTCTTTCCCCAGAGTAGTTAAGGGACTAGGAGCATCCGAATGAGCTGAATTTCCCTCTCACTCCATCCCTGGAATATGTTGGCTGTTCCTGAAGTGATTGTTTTATCAACTATAGTTAACTATTTACAATAGGATCTCAACAGAGGGATCACTGGAGAACTAGTGGCATGGATGCTAGAGCTGAGGGCTTATCAAGGTCGCGTGGGCCATCCCTCTGGTTCTCAAACCAAGGCTAAATTTCTGTCCTTTTTGAACAGTAGGATTATGCCAATCGCATGGGTTGTCCTTTTCGAATTTGTATTGATTTCGTGGCTGGTGCTGGACCACAAGTTTGTAAATTTCTGTGAATGTGCTTGAACTTGTTTTCGTGAGTGCATCTTGAATTTCTTCGAATTTATCCAAGGCATGCATATATTCGCTCTTCCTCCCCCCACTCGGGGTTAGCCCCTACCTATTGGCTATTGTTGCTTGGTGTTGACCCAAAGTCGACACTTGAGTAGCCGGAACTTTGAACTTTTTCAAATCCGTTTTAGTTCGGTGCTAGGCCAACACTTGAAAATTTAATTTTCTCATATTTATAGCCTTTTTTCAAAAATTCAAAAAGTGTTTGTTTTGTAATTCTACCGAAGCTCTCACTCGGTTAATATGGATTTAATTACCATCAAAAAGTATTTGCTAGTTGCACTGAGCATACCCTCGACATTATTATTTTTAATCGGCGTTTATAGCCAAAGTACAATTTCATCCACCAAGCATACCCTCGGCAATGAAACAAGTTTTGGAAATTCCACCCAAAATTCCACAATTCAATAATCATTCAATCAACAATGAAGTTGGAGCACAAGTTTCAAAAGAGCTTATTTTCTAGTGATGTTTAATCACGGTTCCCTTATAGTGCAATCTAAAGGTTGTACTTTTGCAAATTAGATGCATTCCATAGTCTCGGGATCAAGTGTCGTCCATATTTAGCCGACATTGAGCCCTTTTGCTGACCTACTTTACGACCTTATTATGGCTTTAACAACTTGGGCTGAACACGCCCTCGAGTCTATTGTTCTTATTGTCGACAACCTTTCGTAGAACTTGATCGTTCGGTGCAAACGTCCTCCGATGGACCCCCATGTTGTATCCCTTTACCACTTCCTGCAAGTAGTCAGCAAGGTGGATCCTGGTCGAGTCTCTCTTCTCTTTGGCTTAGTTGAGAAGTTGAGATCTGCTAGGAAATATGTATTAATGAGTGCGTGAGGGTAATTATGTCTTTAACTAGTGTACTCACTTCCTTTATATATATATATATATATTTGAAATTATGATTGTATGTTAGGGTTAATCAACTTAACCCTAATAATTCTTTTCTTGATACACGGTATCAGAGCTTACAACAATTAAAGCGTCGCCCTTCAACGTTGTTGTCGTCGCCATTTTCATCATTGTCAACCTACTTTGACTTCGCTTGCAGCGTCGCCCTTGCTTGTACCTCCATCGTCAATCATCATCATATCCCATCATCCTCATTGATCAACCTTGCTGATTACCTGCGATCACTCGCCATCAACACAAGCCACAATCGTCCGCTTTTAGCACCTCGATTATCGATCTATTCACACCAGTCTCTGTTTGATCTGTTCGAATCACACCAGCCTTTGTCATTCCACGTGTTCCACCTAGTCTTGATGTTGGATCTCTTTGTTTGCTGCTGCTGGATAATTGATTACTGTTGTTCCTTGGTCTTTGGTTGTGTTGGATCTCTTTGTTCGCTCCATGTTCGTTGTTCACTGTTGGTTGGTATTCTCTCATTTTAGTAAGTATTATGTGTTGATTTTTGGTGGACTTCATCATGTTGATTGTTGCTTTTGTGAAGCATTATTCAGTATTAGGAATTCCTTTTATTATTTATCTTTTAAGTCAAGAGTAGTTTAGTCTTTTGTGGCTTTTGTTTTATTAGGGCTTTATATATTTACTCCCTTCTCTTGTAATATACGTACGTTAGAGAATACACAGCACCTCCCTTTTTGGTTTTGCATCGTAACATGGTATAAGAGCAGTAACGACGACGCCTCTGCATCTTCGTCTCTCTTCTTTGACAGCCCCTTCTTGCTGCTAATGCCGCCCTTGTTGACCTCGCCGCCGTTGCCTCCCGCTGCCGTCGCCGCCTTCTCCTCCTCCTGCTCCCTCTGATTGCTGCTTCTTCTAACTTCTGCTGTTGGCTGCTGCTTCTGGTTTCTCCTGTTAGTGCCCCTCTTGTGTTAGTGTTGTTCACTGCTACTTGTTATCTCTGGTAATTTCTTCTGCTGCTGTTCACTGCTGCTTGAACTCCAACCATCTCGCTGTTTCTGAATCTCCTCCTCCTACTGCTACTTTGTTCTCTGCTGCTTTGTTTCTCTGGATGCATAGGTCGTAATTTGCTGTATTTCTCTAAATTTTTGGTTTTGGGAATCTGTAATGATTTGTGAAATTGAAGCCTCACTACCTCTTCTGTGGGTCCAATCCTATCTATGCATTCGGAAAGTACAAACACTTGATCCTTGATTGTTGAAAGAAACATATTTATTTGGGTGTTGGGTTATGAAGTTGGACTTGTTGGGCTCATTGTGCTTCGAGATGTTGTCCTCATATGGGGTGCAGTGTATAAAAGAGCTAACGGTTGGACTGAGAGTGGAAAAGTTGGTATAATTTATTCGATATTGATGGGACCTATCTCAAGAAGATTGAGCCTTTGTTTCTAAGCAAGAATGCAACCACTGTGCCTTTAGCACTCCATCCACTGTGCTGCCTGCAAGTTGTTGGTATAGCGCATTGTTTATCTCTATGGAGGAAGATAGACCACTTAACGTTCGTTTGAATGGGCAACTCTATCCTTCACCCTATCCCTCGTTTGAGGAGTATCAGCAGTATTGTGCATTCTTGGCTAATACTCGGAAGGATCATTTGCACGCTTCTGCTATGACCACTACTCAGTCAGGTTTGCACGGTTCCTATTCCACATGGATTTTTGATTAAGGTTGTTCCCATCATATGACCCCTGCTTTGTCGCTAATGAGTCAGCGTGTTTCCCCTGTTTCCCCCATTATCATCTCCATTGCAAATGGTTCCCCTATGCATGTTGTCTCTATAGGGTCTATTTTCCCAAAGCAATCTTCTTTCCTTTCCATACCAAATGTCTTCTATGTTCCCAGTTATCCCTTAGCCTTATCTCCATTAGTCAGTTGTTTGATTCTGCTTTTGATGTAATCTTTTTCTTTTCTGGTTGTGTTGTGCAGGATTGGAGTTCCAAGGAGCAGATTGAAACAGGGCGTAGAGTTGGTGATCACTATGTTTTGGAGACTTTGCATATTCCTATTGAGTCTTCTACCACAGTGATGTCGTCTTTTAGTATAAATCAACAGTCTTCTTCCTTTTATCTTTAACATTCTTGATTAGGACATCTATCCAGTGAGCGTTTGAAAATTTTACATAAGTCTGGTTGCTTAGGTGACAATTCTGTTAGTGATATTTCTGGATGCAGTGGATGTAAGCATGCCAAAATGTCTGTCTTACCTTTTCATAAAAGCACTTCTGTGTCTTCTTCTCTGTTCGACCTTGTCCATATAGACTTGTGGGGCCCTTTCCTAGTTGCCACCAAAGGTGGTGCTCTATACTATGTATCTTTTGTGGATGATTTTAATAGGTTTACTTGGGTGTATTTACTAATCGGCAAATTCGATTTTTACCAAGTATACCGCGACTTTCGCTCTATGGTTCAAACTCAATTTTCAACTGTTATTAAAACCCTTCGCTATGATTTAGGCAGATAATATTCTCTCGGTGAGTTTATAAAGTTTCTAGCCTCTCACGGAATCATACACCAATCTTATTGTACTGACGCTCCTTCCCAAAACGAGCATGCTGAACATAAGCATCGTCATATTCTAAACACTGCACGGTCTCTTCTCCTCTCCTCCTCTCCTCCTCTATGCCTGCTATATTTTGGGGAGAAGCTGTGCTTACTGCAGCTTACCTTCTCAATCGGATGCCTACTCCTCTTCTTTCTGGTTCATCTCTGTATGAGCGTCTCATTAGTCAGGTTCCAAACTACTCCCTCCTTCGTGTGTTTGGTTGTACTTGTTTCGTTCTTCTCCCTAAGAAGGATCGAACTAAGCTTAGCACTCGTAGTGTCCTTTGTGTCTTCTTGGGTCATGTAATCCAGCAAAAAGGCTACCGTTGCTATGATCCCGTGACCCAAAAATTGTACGTGTCTAGGCATGTTACCTTTCTCGGATGTTTGCCTTTCTTCTCTCTACCATCCAAGCATGTCTCGATTGCCCAAGGACCTAGAGTATATTGATCCCTTTCCTTTGATTGTTCCAAAAGAGCAGTACATTGGTATTGAAGTGTCTGACTTTCTGGTTGCCCCTCTTGCTTCATCTGGTTCCAACCTCATTCCCCCTTTTTCGCATCGTTACGTATGTCGCACTGATCCAACTCTCTGCCCTCCCTCTGCTTTGGAAGACTTTGATCCGCTTGCCCCTGGTATCTTTCTTGTGATCATCATCGACCACTGGTTAGACTTGGTTTTACTAATACTTGTTTCTCTTCTTCCTATTGCTCTTTCTTATCTCGCATACATATCTATTTTGAACCTCGGTCATGTAAAGAGGCTTGTAATGATGCTAATTGGGTGCAGGCTATGAATGACGAGCTCATTGTTTTTGCTGATACTCAGAGTTGAGACTTGGTTCCCTTCTCGCCTGGCAAAATTTTATTGGCTGCAAATGGGTGTATAAAGTTAAGACTCATTCTGATAGTTCTTTGGAGTGATATAAAGCCCGCTTAGTTGCCAAAGTGTTCTCTCAAGAATATGGTATCGGTTATGAGAGAACCTTTGCCCTTGTTGGCAAAATGACATCTGTTCATACCTTGATTTCTGTTGCTGCTGCACACCAATGGTCTCTTTTTTAGTTGGATGTTAAAAATATTTTTCTGAATGGCTATCTGTTTGAAGAAGTTTATATCGCCCTCCTTCGGGGCTCTCCCCTGCTTCTGGTTTTGTGTGCCGCCTTTATCGTGTTCTGTATGGTCTCAAACAGTTTCCTCGCGCTTGGTATGCTCGGTTTCATGATGTGGTTCTATAGATTTGTTTTCAGCCTAGCAAGGATGATTCTACTCTCTTTGTTCGCCGCACTCCCCTTAGTTTGGTTCTCTTATTGCTCTATGTTGATGACATAATTCTTACTGGCTCCAACTTTGCTGCTGTTGCTGAGGTAAAAATCCATTTATTTCAGGCTTTTGAAATGAAAGATTTAGGTCCTCTCCGGTATTTCCTCGGCATTGAGGTTGTCTCTTCTTCAAAGGACTATTTTTTGGCTCAGACTAAGTATGCAACTGAAGTTCTCAATCGTGCTTAACTTATTGATGACAAAACCGTCGATACCCCTATTGGGCTACATGCTAAGTTTTCTACTATGGATGGAGTTCCCCTTGCTGATTCTACTGAGTATCGTGAATTCGTTGGCTGTCTTGTTTATCTCACTGTCACACGGCCCGATATTGCCTACGCTGTCCATGTTGTTAGTTGGTTCGTTTGTGCTCCTTGGTCTACCCATTGGGTTGCGTTGCTGTGTATCTTGCGTTATATTCGTGGTTCCATGTTTCAAGGTTTATTTCTCTCTTCTTCGTCGGATTTGACTCTCTATGCTTATGCCGATGTTGATTGGGTTGGAGATATCTTTAATTGCAAGTCTACCTCTAGCATTTGTGTCTTTCTGGGTGACTCTTATTTCATGGAAAAGTAAGAAACAATCTGTCATTGCCCATTCTACTACGGAAGCTGAGTATCATGCTATGACTCATTCTACCTTTGAAGTCGTTTGGCTTCGTTGGCTTTTATCGGATATGGGTGTTCCCTTCTCTTCTCCTACGTCTCTTTACTGTGACAATAAGAGTGCTATCCAGATTGCTCATAATTCGCTATTCCATGAGCGAACGAAGTATATTGAAATTGATTGGTACTTTGTTCGCCATCATCTTCAGTCTGGCACCATTGCTCTACCATTTGTCTCCTCTATTCTTCAGTTGGCAGACTTTTTCACCAAGACGCACACCACGGCTCGTTTTCATTTTCTCCTCGGCAAATTCTCGATGCTCTCCGGTCTCGCATCCTGAGTTTTGTTTTTTTTGGGGGGGGGGGGGGGGGGGGGGGGG
>JABCMJ010026780.1:0-11649 GCA_014822125.1 Arbutus unedo | reverse complement strand
TATTTATTGATATCTGTGAATATATATAAATATTCGTAAAATATGTATTGATATTCGTATTTGTTTGTCATAAATATTTTGAACACTTGGATAATAACTCAATCAGAAACCCTAACAAAAGCCTATCCAATTTGTTGTAAAGTAGCTTATTTGTAATAAAATAGCTTGTCTTTTTATCCTTATTGGCTTTGCTATTTTACTCAACTACATTTCGAGGGTTGAACAGTAGAAAACTTTAGAGAGAAAATAACTGTAAATGATATGGAAGGTTTACTGATATGGCAGTTTTTTCCGAAAAAAGAATCGAGAGAGAGGAAGTGCCTCTTCTGGGCCATATACAAATCCCCACACTGCCTATGCTCCGTGAGTGTTTGAGAGTAATTCTGAAGGTATTTTTGAAATTTTGATATTTTTATTCTGAGATTTTAAAAAGTTTTGGAATGTTGATCTTAGGATTTTGATTTTGAAATTTTGATTCTAGAATTCTCAAAATAGATTTTTAAAACCACAATCTCAAAAGTAAATCTAGATCTACTTTTGAGATTCTGATATTGGATTTTAAAATTTTGTTACCATTTTACCCTTAAACTTTTTAATAATTTACAACACGTAGTAGTAATATATTTTGTATATCGTGGTAATAACATTGTAGTAGAAGACAGTAAACACATTTTACACACTTCTATAATTATTGTATTTTAAGATTAATTTAATTTATAAATATAAAAATTGTCAAATATACAAATAAAAAGCCATAATATAAAGACATTATGGTCAATTTCTCATCCATAATTTAATAATCTAATTATACTATCAAACATTTCACAGATTCATAATCTATTTTACACAATTATACCGAATATTTCACAGATTTTAATTATGAATTTTTCAGAATCTAAAAACACCACAAGAAATTCCTCCATCTAGCGACAATACATCTATTTATACCATTAAAAATTACAGGCCTATAACTTCACCAAATCAATTACATTCAAATTGTCTCATATTGGAAAAGTAGTAGACTCTATTCTTAAACCATCTCTAATCATGTTGAATACATTTTATTGCCATAAATTAGCTATTGATTATACAGATAATTAGCAAAAGGATTAAAAAGCAATATTCTTGACGTATAAGACAAGGAGGTCTCTTGAACTTACAGTCTGCTATTGTCGTACAAGCAATAGACAAAGATGGGCTTGAAGAAAATTTAGAATAACACATTAAAACTATCTGCTTTTACCAAAAGGAGCGAATAAAACTATCTAATAACTTCTCACAAACATTTACTATGAGTTGTATCGCTCCCAAATTGTGTGGTAAAACAAAACTCTATGCGCTCGTACTTATTTTGATTTAGACTTTAAATATCTAGATTCAATCAGTTCGTGGATGTGAAACACAGTTGAGTCAATTGAGAAAGCAAATCATGTTTCATAACAACAATACAGACATACTACTTTGGAACATTCATCATCATCATAATCACATCACAAATAAATCCAAGTAAGACCACAAAATAATACATGAAATTTTACTGCATCATTACCCAGCCGATAGTTACCAACATGCCCATCTCCCCTCATACATATCAGCCCCCTTTAACATTGTTTGTAACTTCTAAGTGTTATTCACACATATTTCAGATCATAAAAGGCAAACATGAAGAGACCAATTTCATAATAAC
The DNA here is from genome assembly GCA_014822125.1 of Arbutus unedo. Taxonomy (NCBI): domain Eukaryota; kingdom Viridiplantae; phylum Streptophyta; class Magnoliopsida; order Ericales; family Ericaceae; genus Arbutus; species Arbutus unedo. The sequence continues at coordinate 9,962 of JABCMJ010026780.1, read as the reverse complement.
ATGATTTTAGTTTACTTAAAAGAACTTCTCATCTTAATTACTAATACAGATAAACAAAATAATTTGGAACATACACACAATATTTTTTTATTTTTATCTGTTTATTTGATAAGGAACATTTCAACCTACAATTAGGAATAATATTATGAGGAAATGGTCATACCCAATGGTAGAGGTTGAGGTTGCTTTATCGGTCCCAAGTTCAAACCCTATTGACACCAATTTTACCTGCTATAAAAATGTACCCTTGAGCCAAAAATAATACAAAGAATTAATTAATGAAATACTAGAATAAGTAAAGAACAAACAAAAACAAAAAGGAACAATGAGGTGCCTCCAAAACTCCTAAATTTCTACATACATAAACTTGGGATTCAAGCACAATTGGTTTACACCAAAATCAATGGCAACAAGTGGGAACAAAAAGATATCTTTACATGTCTCCGCCATCCTCACTTCAATTGAATCACTATCCTTAAAAAGGCCTTGTATGTGTTCGGCACCCAAATTCAAAGACCCAGATCGGCCCATGCTCCCACTACCATACCAAAAATATGACCCAAGAATTGTATTCGGATGCACAACACCATAAGACTCAACAGCAGGTAATCCTAACAAAAATTTTCAACTCATCTGCTTTTTTTCAAATGTCAAACAATCACTTCAATTCCATTCAAACAAATCTGAACCCGCCCCCCGCCGCAAACCACCTCATAGAAGTACAAGTAGCAGAACAACACGTTGAGTTTCAACACATCTGCAAAAACAAGGGATAGTGAAGTGAAAAACCAAGGAAATAAGTTTTTCAGTCAGAAATTTTTCATGTCACTTGTTTCCCCATGCAGAGGTTGTCACATCATTGAGCCATTTCAGTCCATCAAAGCACAAACATTGCAATAGAAAAATGAAAAACCATAGCTCCATCAATTCTCATTTCTTTGCTTCTAAGTAACTGGCTATAGTTGATTTTGCTTGATTGATATTTTCATTGATGACAACTAAGTTTAGCCTGAGATTATTATATAGCTTGTCAGTAAATCAATCTTAATAAGTTCATGTATTTTGCTTCCTGTTGTCTATTTATTTCTTCTTCCATAATCACATGTGCAATTTTGTTGTCAACACTAAATTTAAGATGTAATTCAGAACTTCACCATTTCAAACAAACCTTTACGTTTCGTTTTTAAGGTTTATCAGAAGCTAGCATGACCAATGCATCAATAGGTCATCTCAAAGGGAGTGTTTGAATGGGAATGTACAAGTAACAACAGAGTATATATGAAACAGTTAATGATTATAAAATTGTCTTAGATGACGTCTAAAGTTGGAAAAGAAGCTTCCAACATTCAATTTGAAATTATTGATTAATCTTCTTACATTTCAAGCTCAGGTTTAGAAGACATTCGATTCAATTAGGGACAATAAGAAAACAAGGCTTCCCAGGTCCTGAAGCCCTACAATCCAGGAGTATCAACAGCAGTCCCAGGGAGTAAGGTGCTCATTAAATGCTCTCGAAAGCATATGGATTAGAGATATTGATTAGATAATTAATGCCAACAAATTACATATCATTCTAAAGCACCATTACATCAAAAAAATTGTCAACAACAAAGAAATTGTTACTAGGAAAATAGAGGTGTACAATCACTCTACTTCTTCATAAATTTCAAAAATATACTTGAAGAAATTAGAGCCGGCTGCCCCATCTGTTCGCCATTAACTGCCACTGTCTCTCGTACTCTACTCGTAGCATGTTCTGGATATCTCAAGCTTATTTCTCTAAAGACAACTTAGAAGTCTTCATCGGGCCCTCATTTTGTAAGTTTCGATTTGTACTTTTCTTATATTTGCATCCACCCATTTTGATAGCTCAACTCATTTATATTTCGTCATTGCAACTATATGATTACCTATTGGAATGTTCTTGGTTCCACATAAGCTATATATTTCATTCACAAAATTCCAATTGTTAGTTAGAATTAGCAATCTCCTAGGGTTTCCACTACCTCAATTCATGGTGTTTGTTTCATGTATTCATCTATTTTACTAGTCATGTGAGATATAAGTACAAGTCCTCGAATTTATTTTTTGACTTGTCAACATTTTCATTACAAAATCTTTGTGTACATGAGAATTTGGTTTGGGTAGAAGATGAAGGAAATGCAATTGAAGTTAATAATTAAATGTTGAAATTGATATCAGTAAAAATTAATAGAAATTATCACTTCTTAGTTAGAACATTTGACATTATTGAATATTTTGTAATACTTTTGATTGCTTTTTTTCTATTATGAATAATTTTTGAAAATTAATGTGTTCAATATTTAGTATAATATTATTAGCAATTCAACTACTTTTCCATTTCTTTTGGCTCATTTTTGTGTCTAGTACAAGACCTATAATTACAGTCGTATTCCCAACGTCTCTGTATCCTATTTTTTTGGGTTTCACCGTATTGCCATATTCATATCGTGTTGTATCTGTATTCCGTATCCATGCTTCATAGCTCCCCAGCTACTCACAGTTTATTTTATTTGAGTCTAATTCCAAACACAAGAAAGAACGGAAGCCACAACTCCTCATAACAATGGTTTATTGGAACCAAAGCTAAGAAATTAAGTTTCTTGCAAACATCCACTTCATCTAGATGGATTCCAAAACATAGCCACAAAATTTGAAATGGATCAAAGCAAACATAGTTTTCATATTACCTTCAATTCTAGAAATCACAAATGTTATTCATAGAATGAAACATCCATCATAGAATTTTTAACACCTTAAAAAAAGTTCGTCCGTACATTTTGACACTTCTCACAGTAGATAAGGAAAATTTTCATGACTCAATTTGGTTGAATGCATAGGCGAGATGTATAAGAAACCCAAGCAACCTAACACCTCAAGATTTTTCATACTTTACAACATATCCCTGCAAGTGAAGGAACAAAATATCATTGCCAAAGACTCACTAACCCAACTCGAGATGTTTCCCAAAAACTATAATGTAATCACTTATCACTGATATGAAAACAGAAAGGTACGGTTTAGTAAACTATGCAGTACTTGATGTTTGGTGAGGTTGCAATATGTTAAGCACCTTCTCAATTGTCCTTTTAACGATAATTTTATGAGCATCCTTGCTCAAATGACCCTTGCGCCATTTTGGTTTCACCAACTCTTTTACAAAATCCACAAGAGTAGCACGAAAATATCTCAGTGCTTTCGATTCCTTTTGCTCCTCGTTCATCTTAAGATCAATATTCATGTCATTGTTACCCCTATCCACTTTTAATTCCTTCTTCTGTCTTTTGGCCCATCCTCTTGCTTCCTAGGATCTTTACTTCCTTTTGAATTGTTTTTGAGATGAGAGGGACTTGAGAGCTTGTCTTTCTTGGACAAGATACTCACAATTTTCTATTTAGCATGAGAAGTTCTCATTTTTTCTTTTCCAAATGTAAACAAGTTTTTTCTTTCAAAATTCTTATCAGAAGTATGGACACCAAATTTATGATGATCGAAAGTAGATTGCTTATCCGAGACACCTTTAGAGCCCAGGGTCCTTTCTAAAACAAGATCACTATCTAAATTTAGTTGTGAATTTGTGATGGATATATTGGAAATTTTGGGAAACCATCTCCTAAGCTAGGTTGCTCAATGCTGTCACGAATAGGATCGTACATGTTTCCTGAAGATAATAGACTTTGAGTAATAAGATACGAAGGTCAAAAAGGTACAACTGACTCCCAATCATTCGCAAACATTTTTGTCCTATGTCTGCACAGTGGATCACCAGAAATATTTATTCGTGACAGATTTCCCCATTCAGAATCAGAGAATGGTGAAGAGCTTTGCAACAAGGAAGCATATACAAAAGCACGATATTTTTGAACAGTGTCTGAAGGCTTTTGGGCACAAAATGGATTTTATCCAGGGAACCAAAAGGAAAAGACAACCTTGTCTACCTTGATATGTTCTGCGATGAGACTATACCAAAAATCGAAAGAGAGCCATAAGCATTTGAGGCAACAAACGAATTTCTAGCCAGAGATCAATGCTCAAGAAAATAGCTATCCCTATGTATAGGAATACCTTCTAAGGGCCATTGCTTCAAATTCTCCCTTCCAACGTCTTTAGAAGACAAGATAGACCTATCATTATCTTTGTTTATAGGCAACTAAGTCATCTTAGGAGAATTCGAATGAGATAAATCATCTCTTTGAAGAGACAAAAATCTTGTCGTTTTCCCCAAAATGATGCCACCTTGGGTTTTCTCCACGATCCCCTCCTATGGTCCTTTCCAAAGAAAATGAAGAACTATATTCAATTAAAGAAGCTGTTGCATTAGGAAAATTAGTTGACCGCGATCTTTCAGTACCATCTTCGATACCTGATACATAAAAAGGTCCTTATTAGAATTATCAATGCAAAAGAGATTCTTGGACATCCAAGACTCCAAAAGAAAAATGTATTACCTCGACTAACCTGCAATTCACTTTTCTCTGCCGAAGAGGCTACGTCTCCCTTGGGCTTTTGGCTATGATATTAACATGATCTTTAATGTGAAGGAACCTACATGAACTCCCTTTGAAGCACCAAACGCTTGCATAAAAGTCACATATGACAGCTGGTCGTTTGTTTCCATTGTCTAATTCCACCACAGGGGATAGAATTCTTAGCCTTATCTAAGGAACACCTGATCTCAAAAAACTAGCAGTCATAAATAAACGGTTGTAACTTCAGCACAAATATTTTAATATGAGAAAAAAACTAACACTCAAAGTTCAAACTACTATAATTCAAGTCAAAAGTATGTTGAGGAGCAACACTGCACCTTGTTGGCTCGTGATCTATATCCTCCGTAGACTGTGGCAGTGGGACCACTTTCTTAATTTCAGTCTGAAGAGAAACAACATAAGTCTCATTGCTAAATTCCTCAGCATCCACTTCATTACCATAACCACTTATGGCTTTGGGGGTCTCAACAGTCATAATCCAACTGGTACACAAAAAAAAGTCAATATCATCACATGCTTGATCATCCTTAGGGGTTCCCCTATCTGACAAGGCCACAAAATCTTTCTTATCACCAAAGATTCTCGAAATCTTGTATATTGAGGATCATTAGCATCCATGCATGATTCACCCATTTGTCTTGCCTCACTTGCCCTTGAGAATTCAGGATTGCCACTACTACCTTCTACTTCAAGGGTATCCGATCGTAGATTGGATGCAGATTTTTTTGGATTAGAGGAACCTGATCTCAGCTGCTTTTCTTGCCCTTTCAAAGCTATGTCCTAGCTAACATCTACATAGAAGAAACATCAAAAATCAAGAAAGACATAGGGCAAACACTTCCTTTACACAAATGTCGCACAAAATCAAACAATGGATTACCTAGTCAAACTTTTCAAGACATAATAGGATATATAGCAAAAAACATAGGAACACTTTAACTGATACCTTTATTCTATACTCCGACAACAGGGTGTTTTATAAGCCTTTGATTTTATTCGAGAGATCATCACAATATAGTACTGCATCAAGTCAGGTCACAACTATGTTTAGTGAAGCCTAGTGGCTAACCCAACAAGGAAGATAACACCTAACCAAGCCCGAGCTTGCAAAGAGGGCCCATAAATGATGTGAAATCTAGTTTGCTCTCCAACTAGTACCTCTCTTGGTCGTTAACCTCAACAACATAGTCCACCACTTTTATCCCTTTATTCTTCTATCTCTTATTCAGCTAGGCCATACCATCTTAATTCACTCTCTTTTCATTTTTTTGATGTCAATAGACTATCTTTCGACTTCTCCTTCACCACCTATGCTATGCCCAAGTCTCAAATTTCTTTTCTTTTCAACCAAACGGTCTTTTTTTTTTTTAAGTTTTCCCTCAATCTTAAACTCTCCATGTTCAGAAGACTATTTACATCCCTATTTTTGTACTTTTTCAAGCATGTCATATGTCTCTCTCTACTTACATGTATATGAGTAGAAAATTACACAGTACTCTCGATTTGAGTTCATTTTTATCACACAATTTTGAAGTGATTGATGTAAGTGTTATGGAAATTGGATCTTTCTCTTCCATTGTTTGTCGCAAAAGCCAAAGGGCTTCTTCTGTTGATTAAATAGTACTATTGATTGTTGGGTTTGACTACACAATAATAGTACTCTTTTTGTAGAAAAGGACCTTGGGGCCTTCACATTTCTTTCCACAGTTAGGCTTCAGACATATGACGGGACACATGTCATTTTAGTATCCAAGGCTCGTTATATCTGAATGTTCAGCTTTTGATGCTTTTTACTCGTGGTATATTCAGTAAGTAAATGTTCATGACTCCTCATCCTCGTGGTTTTCTTTTTCGATATAACGGAATATACTAATTACATTAATAACCAACCAAAAGTAGAAGAAAATATGGACATCTGACATGTCTAATTGGACCACCATACCTCTCCACAAGAAAGCAAAGCCCAAAGGTCCAAAAGAATATTTGAACAAATTCCTCTAAGCCACATGAAGACGAAGATCAATCTACTTATATAGTCTATCAACTGACAGTTTATCTATACAAAGTACACCTATTTTCCTCTATCCATACATACAACATCAAGCATAAAGTAACTATAGTACAACATTAAGAAATTTAGCCCAAGGCTGCCTACATTCGAAATTAATTGCTATGGGTTTTGGTTGTAGAAAGCTTCTAGGTTTGGAGTTCTGGGAGGGAAAATAAAGTTTTTAGGATTTTTAATCAAATTTTTTATCTTGGTTTAATTTTGAAATGTTACATGTTGTAGAATTGCTAGATTATAATGTGGGGTAGTTAGGTCTTTGTGTCATGATTTGCTACTCCGTGTGTACAAGCATTACGTTGATTAACTCTAAACACTTTTACTCTCACATTAAAATGGTATCTGAATGTAATCAAAATCAACCCTGACAGTAAAAAACATGAATAGTCGAAAACCATAGGTGGCTGCTTGATCTCTGGTTGCCGTCAATCTCACCATAGGTCAAGCCATCAATCACAATCATCACCTGAACCTCTTGCCATCGATTGCCCTCTGAACCTTCACATGCGATCGCAACTTGAACTTGACTCCATCGATTGGTATCATCATCTAAACTTGTCAACATTAATCGCAATCACCATCTAAACCTGCTCGTCGATCTCAATGTGTTGGTCTGCTTTGTTGATAGTCAGTCAATCTCTTTGCTTCTTCGAAATGATAGCAACATTCTAACCCCATATTAGACAACTTTCAATTGGGTCTTGTTTTTTGGATAGAAGCCCTATCTAAACTTGGTTAAGATGTGTTGGTTGTATTTTAAGAAGCAAAAATTCCTTCATAGAGTTAAGAGAAATGACATAGACACCACGAGAAGATGTTGCGGAATAACGAGGTTAGCAAGCTTGTTGGCAACCTAGTTGCGTTCTCTTAGACTCCATCAATCTCAATCGTCACCTAAACATCTTGCCATCGATTGCCCTCTGAACCTTCACATACAATCGCAACTTGAACTCGACTCCATTGATTGCGATCATCATTTGAACTTGTCACCATTGACCACAATCACCATCTAAACATGCTCGTTGATCTCCATGTGTTGGTCTGCTTTGTTGATAATCAGTCGACCTCTTTACTTCTTCGAAATGATAGCGACATTCTGACCCTATATCAAACAGCTTTCAGTTGGGTCTTGTTTTTTGGATAGAAGCCCTATATAACTTGGTTGTGTTCTAAGAAAAAAAAATTCCTTCGTTGCATCAAGAGGAATCACATAGACAACAAGAGAAGATTCTGCAAAATAATGAGGTTAGCAAGCTTGTCAGCAACTTAGTTGCATTCTCTTAGACTCCTAGTGCATGATGGATGGTGCAACTCTCATCAAGACCCTAGAATCTTCCGACAAGGAAAAATCACTCCGTCAACAACTTCCAAAACCGGTCATGTCATACTCTATGTCGCTACCCAACCTAATATAGATACTCAGTGTATCTTAGGTCCAATGTATGCACAACTTGAATGCCGCTACAATCAATAAAATTTCTCCTCCTCCATGTAGTAGCTACTTACGAATCAAACGGATTTTGGCCGGTACCACATCAATGCCGCCCACCAATGCCTCCTTGCAATTTATCATTAGAGGATGGCCAGAAACTGCATCTACAAGAACTATGTCTTCAATTTAGAAACTTCATATATTTGTCCCACAAATATTTTGGAGTCCTAGACCCAAACCCCATTAACCATGGAATTATCAAGACCACTCATGTCCGTTAGTTATTGACTCATCGAACAAACCAATTAACTACAATAGCTAAAACAATGCTAGTACATGGGTCCACCAGCATATTGATCTAAGAAATCCTTAAAAATAAGCCTCAAACTTACGTGAACCCCAATTGAAATTCTAGATTTTCCATTTTTCTTCTCTTCAATATCCACATTAAACAATCTCTGATCTTTTGGGACTCTCCTGAAAAGACAACCCTCGCCATGACTGATACTACATGTGAAGCAAAGTTGCATTACCCTAGTATCACGAATAAGAGAAAGAATCTTGGGCCCATCTTCAATGGCAACCATGTAATTTATTTTCTTCCGTATGTTACTGACTCCACAAATAAGAATAAAAAGAAGAATTTGACTGAAAATCATCCGATTCAAAACCCCTTCATCACATCTCTCTTCGGCTATCAATCTTCATGCCACAAAGAAGATCAAATATCAGATCCCAATCCTGCACGTTGAGAAAGAATCATGGCACCCATGCCATCCTACCACCAAGATTCTCCGGTATGTGTGACACTCAAAATAACTTTTGCTTATTGCTTTTTGTTTTCGATGACTAGGTTTTTCGTTTAAGAAAATATACAAACCAAAGAAAAGATAAAATTTAACACCCCCCCCCCCCCCCCCCCCCCCCCCCCTTCCTTCCAACAAAACTAACATTAACAACCCTGCCAATGCCACACAATGTCACCTGAAAAACAAATTATCAAACTGCAAGTGGGGTTGACAATTGGCAACTGCCATTGAGGGTTATATGGTCACTTAAATATGTCTTGCCCATCAAGCTCACCTCTATATGATCTATATTTCCATAAAATGACTAACTCATTCCTTTCATATGTTTTTGGCATGTTTGACTAATTAGCAAAAAGGAAGAAAAAATAGTAACTTATGCTTGAGATGGAGAAAGTAGACAGAATGACAATCAAGTAATACAAATTGCACAAAATACAGTAAAAAGCCAAAAGCCAGTGTCTCATAAACATATCCAATAGTAGATTATATCATACATCACAGAAAAAGCTCCTAATTCATAACAAATTTCCTTCCAAAATAACAAAGTTTGCCAACGTAATGAAGGTTATACGATGTAATTTGAAACGATAAAGGCATTTTTAAAAATCAAGCAACAGTGAGATATCAGAAAAACCTAAAAATCATAATACCAAATAACAAAAAACAATAGCTAAAATTACAAATTCAAAAAACAAGATTTTGAAAAATTGGAAAAATATGCAACAATTACAAGTAGTAGATGGTATTTTCTAAACAACATCGGAAGAAGGGGCTTTTTCAATAGTCGGCTAACTAACCGTTATGAACTGCACTGATTGGTGAATTCAACGATTCTCCGCTGTCAATTTCTTCTTGTTTTCGACCTCTTCTTCTACTTCTACCTCCTCTTCTACTTCAATTTCCTCCTCTATTTCCTCATACTCTACATCGTTATCTTCGCTATCCATACCTTTTCTTCAATTCCAATTCTTTTCTCGAAAATATATTATGCAAGAATGCATTATATAATTCGGTACCAAACATTCAAAATGAAAATCATAAAATCTAGAATATAAAAATCTTGGGCCGAACACCCCCTAGGTATGGGCCTAAATGGAATTGGTTTGCCTCATTGAGGTTATCGCATCCAACCCAATTCTATGCTG
>JABCMJ010026779.1:0-14725 GCA_014822125.1 Arbutus unedo | reverse complement strand
TATTGAATCTAGATACCCAACGAATGTTGACATATGCCCAATACGCGAACGTTACTAGCTTTCTTCGAGAGTGTGCTAGGGGGTAATACAATATTACTAGCTTCCTTCGGGAGTGTTCTAGGGGTAATACAATATTACTAGCTTCCTTCGAAAGTGTGCTAGGAGATGACATACGTTACTAGCTTCCTTCAGGAGTGTGCTAGGGGATGACATGGTATTACTAGCGGCCTTCGAAATTGTGCTAGGAAGAACGATGAACACTCGACTTTGACATAGTATGAGATAATGAATGCTAGAATGGAGTGATGACTTGCTTAGATAATGAATTGGATTTGTTTAATTGATGAATATGTTCTTCTTGAATATCTATACATTTGAGTTGTGGAATGTCTTCTTTCTCTTTGTTACTCATGTATTTTGCCACCTCATTCCTATTTGTCGATATTGTATAGATTTCCTTACTGGACTTTGTAGCTGAACTCTTCCTTCTTTTTAGGTAATGAACCGAAGCGCTAACATGAGTTGCTTGACATGCATGAAGTGGTGCATTCATTTTTGGGAGCTCATACGAAAAATTTACTTTCCATCTTTATAAAACATTATTTTTGAAAAGATGTGTTGTGACTTCTATTGTCTATTTTTTTTATATCCGAAAGGAGAAATGTTTAAACTTGTCTTATGATTTTGATATATATTGGGCCGGATATTGTCCGTTTTGTATAACCTTTCAAATTTTGAACTTGTCAATGAATCATGAATGGATGTTTAGGGTTTACTTATGAGGTTTGTGAGACTTTTATTAATATTTTGTATTACTCTATTTTATTTAAAATTGAGGGCGTGACAAATAGCTTGCAGTATCTCAGTTTTGGTGCATGGCACCGGTGCCTCCCTTTCTCATTGTTTCCAATTTTCAGATTTTTAGACTAAGCATTGGTGCCTTTTGCCTCAACATCTAAATTTCAACTACCGGTGCCTTATTTTTGGGCATACCGGTGCCCTGAACCTTGAAATTTTCTATTGATTTTGTCTTGTTTTGGCACTTATTTTGGCACATTCTTCTACTTGGATTGTAACTCCACGAGCTCTAGAACTTATGTTTTTCTTGGACTCTAATTATTAACCTTTGTGGATAGTTTTATATTATGTTAAATTGTAGCATGTTATAAATTGAGAACAAAAGTACTTTAAAACTTCTTCTTCGAAAGGACTCGTACCGGTGCTCCTTGTCATTGAATTGGTGCCCATGGTTAGTGGCTATTGGTGTTGTTAGGTGCTTGCACCGGTATCTCCCATGCATTGCATTAGTGCCTTAGACTTTGAAAGTTTCTTTTGTTTTGCCTTGCTGGGGCACTTGTACCTATATTTTTTATAAGGTTTGGACTTCTTAGTAATTGGTCGCTAAACTTGTTCCTCAGTGTTTAGTTGAGTCATTTTGGGACTTGATACTATTTTGGGAATGTAGGTTGATTGCCTTGAAATGTTGGTGTTTTAACCGGTGTTTTCCATTGTATTGAACTTATGTCTCTTGGTTGTAATTTCTAGAATCTTACCTTTCTTCGATGAATGAACTGGTGTACCTTCAACCTTCGGTCGGTATCTTTGTGATCAAATTTTCTCATCTCCTTGGATTATATGGGTTGACGTTCTATGACAGCTCTTAAATAAATTGAGATATTGTGGCACATTGTTAACTATGAACGAATGATACAAACTTTGTAATTCACCTTAGTGCTTGATCGTGCATATTGAAAGCTATGTAACCTATAGCGTAAGATGATTTTCGGACACAGTAAATTGTTAAACGTTCTTGGGTTTTAAATATTGATTTACGATGATGATGTTAGGATTCTTTGAGCCATTGTGACACGTATGAATAGGAATTGATTGGGACATTGTGATATTGCTTGAAACAAGAATGATTAACGTGAAATATAGAATCCATGTTGATGATTGAGCATGCTAGATGGTACTTGTGAAATAGATAATTTACTATAGTAATTGATCTTGTTAGATAATGGTCATGAATTATATGACTTCCATTACTCATTGGATAATACGAGAAAATGGAAATAAAACATGTGATGGACATGTACAGCATACTAGACTCCTTCGGAAATGCTAGGCAGAACTAGAATTGAAATCCTTCGGGAATGCCAAGAATGACATTGAACTAGACTTCTTCGGGAATGCTAGGCAAGACCAAACTGGAATCCTTCGAGAATGCTAGGAATTATCTTGAACTAGACTCCTTCGGGAATGCTAGATAAGGCCAGAATTGGAATCCTTCAAGAATGCTAGGAATGATTTTGAATTAAACTCCCATTAGAGATGTGCTAGGCTGATATAACTGGTTTCATTTGAGGTAATGTCAGGAATGACACATTAACACATGACGAGAATATATCTTGATGACACACATGATTCGTGAAATTATAATTGGTGAATTGAGAAACCATGATATATTGAGGAGCTGTTTATGCACTTTCTTAACTTAATGTCGTTTTCGCTTACTTTCTCTCTCTTGTATAGATATTGTTGTTCGCATGGTTTAGTATATCATGTTATCCACATGTAATATCTGTGTAGATTTTTCTACTGGGCTGTCGAGCTCAACCCTTCTTTCTTTTCAAGTGCAACCTTAGAGTAGTAGCATGGAGTGCATGAAGTACCATGGATGACATAGTTTTTTTTGAAAGATTGCATGAAAAGAGCTATTTATTTCTTTTTAGACAGTTCTTTAAAAAAATGCATTGTAACTTGCACTTTGGTTATTTGACTCAAATATTGTAATACTTTAAAGCTTGATTTTTCAATGATGATTGATGGGTTGAGATAACCCCATTTTAGTAACCTCATTTGATCTGAAACATTTTGGATCTATTAAGAATAGACTTTTGGAACTTGGTGAGCATTGTGAGGATTTTATTTAATATTAATGTATTATTTATTATGTTGAAAACTAAGGATGTGACAACTTGGTATCAGATCGAATGTTCGAGAATCTTGAGACCGTGGGGAGACATTCTCGTCTCATGTGTTCAAAACTACTGCATTTTTGGCATGACTTGCGTGTGCTTGTGTGCATGATGTGTGCTTGCGTGACAACCAAATAGAGGTCCTTCCAATTGCCGATCAACCCCTCCAGGAGCCGATCAAACCATAAGAGGCCAAGCTCCCCTGGGCTAGACAGGAAGAGTTTGCATATAAGCACGTCGTTAGTGGAGTACAGTGATATCATCTGCCTTAGTGCACCATGTGGGTGTATGAGTTGGTCTTCGACTCGTACTTGTTGAATTTGGGGTGGTGGAACCCAGCAGGTGGCCCGACCGACTCGATCTGCCGCGTGAATGGGGTTGCAATGAGGCGATCGTGTGCAACCTCCGACCAAGACTGAGCCGAAGCCCCAGGTCGTGCCGTCGGCCGAACGTCTTTGGCCCGCGTTTGTTTCTATCCAATTATTTCGTAGGTCCTTTCGGTACCGCTTTTTTATTTGGCCTGCAACCTGTGGGTCGTCTACCGGACAACTGTCTGCCTCTTGGTCTCCCAGCCTGTCAAACGGCGAGGTCCTGGCACTGTCCTTCTGCTTGCGAGGTTGTTGTTCGAGCGATGGGTTCGCGCTCGACGTGCCTTTTTCCCACCATCACGACAATCGGTCAATACTTTGGAGCTTAACCTTCTTGACACATGTTTGCGTTCGAAACGCTCTCTACGTGGTGGAGTAAGGGTTCTGGTGTAGTCTCTCCCCTATGTTGGGCTCATCACCAAACCTTGATTTCTGCGCACGTTTGCCCTCAACTTGATGAGTTCCAAGTGCAGGTTGGTCAAGGCCTCATTCCTCTTCTCTAGATCTCATTCCAGCTGCATGATGTACTCTCGGGTGGTCGATTTCTGAAGAGCTGCTGATGGGTCCTTCAAATAGACGTCTCCATCAGAGAAGGGGCCCTTGTCTTCGGAGGCTGATGCACCCAAACGTCCCTCTTCGTTGACCCTGGTTGTTCTGATTTCAGCCATCTAAGCGCTTCAGTTTACGAGACTATTCTTTCACAGCAGAGTCGCCAATTGTGGGGGTGTAAATATTGTCTCGTCTAAACTGCTCCAATATCCTACATAGTGAACAACCACTTAACACCGACTGAGTTGTTTCCAATCCGATGGCACTCCGATTCTAAAGTCAGAACACTTGATAGATCAAAGCACAATAGTAATTGCACAATAAATGATAGCATACTCAATTAATGGTCTATGATCTCTTATTTATGAGACATCGAGTACAATATTTGATAACATAATCTCCAGATAATCTTTCCTTATTTACTGATATCAAATTGTAATCTTTCTATGTAAAGCAATCTTCCAAACATAGTGCATTCCCAAACTTGACTATTGCCATACTTCCACTTTTTATTTGGGACCTGCCACTATTCCAGAAGGTTCCCACCACCTCAATCGAACGGCGGGCGTTTGGTCGGCTTTCAGCAAATCCCATTTCCTCTTCATGATAAGCCCATTCTGCTAACGTTGGCCGAAGCCCAATGGTGCCGAGGTTGAACCCATTTTCATTATGCCAACCTGTTTGGAGGAGAGCCCATTCAGCAATGCGTCGGCCCGAATCCCACGCTGCCGACACGACCCATGATCCTCTGTCCGGTCTAACTCATTTATCCAAAGATTGTTTGGCCCTACATTTCGGCCTCGACACTTACATCCAGCTCATCTTTCGTATAGGTCCCGCTTATACTTGCCTGTATACATTCCAAAAATTAACCACTTCGGTTCATGTTAACTTTAAACCATGTTTAGACATACACACTTTGGTTCATGTTAACTTCAGACCATCTTGAGTAGATGAGATTTACATATATAACACCCGTTAAGGTCCATAATCCTTCACTCTGTTCCACTAACAGTAAAAGTACAAGACCCAGTATTTAGGTATAAGTCAATAATGTTGCATATTACTACTGCATGGTGAGGATGATAATGTAAATCTTCAGTACCAGAAGTTATTCGGAGAGAAGGTATTAATTGACCCATAGCTCAGTGTTTGTTCAACTTTTGAGACATCCGGCATTGCCTCACCTATAAAATTCATCGGAAAGTTGTACATGGCGTTTTTAGGAGGAAATTAGGTGCCAATTCTGTTCATCGCAGTAAGATCTACATGGTGGTCCCTTGACCTATTTTACTCATGCTGAGGAGCTATCTCTTGGGAACTAGCCTTCCTAGCTCGAATACCCTTGAGAAAAAAAGAATTCACAGTGAATTCTATGATTAATGCATGGCGATCGAGTTCAAAACTATGTTTACCATAATGAAATCCCCAGATTGCAACCCATGTGCCCTCACAAAGTCACCTATAACAATTCTCTCACCAAGTGAGCAATAGGATTTAGATGCGACGAATAACATTAAGTTGCATAGCCTCACCAGTTCTCTCAAGAACAAACATTCGGCTATGGTTGTTTTGTCAGTACCTGTGTAAAGATGCATGAGATCATGATCAGACATATATATAAGGATCACTATGGATGCAATGCAACACACAAATATCAGAGCTAAATTCCTGGAGATTGTGATCTTCAGCAAAAAAAAAAAGAAAACAAAGAAAAATTTTAAGATGGTGCTCAAGAAACGTAAAAGGTATATACAAGAACCCCACCCTCTAAGATAGGATAAATCCAACCAGACATGTGGATCTGCTTAGACATGGTTGCACAAACTGCGAGGCCAGGTACATGCTTTTTCAGGAGTGATTTTTCTGGGCACAACCACTTGTTTTGATTTTACACCGTTCGAGTTTTGAAAAAGAATTTCCTTAAGCTAAGTCAACACGTTTCACGTTACCGTAAAGCTTATAGTTTACCAATGCCTTTTTCATGTCATTGCTTTGAAGACGTAGCTTGCTCTGATAAAGGGGAAAGGACTTTTTCAGCTTGTTGATTGGGGTTGAACCCCTCTTCCTAGAGTTGCCTGATTGCCCTATGTGGTAGTATAATGTTTTCCTTATGAAACAATAACATAAAAATTCACGAATCATGTACTTTCTAACCATATGTGTTTTTACTCATGAAAATTAAACAATTTCAGCCTCAAATATACCATGTGATATGTGGAGGATATAGGAAATGCAATCAATAGCCTATCTGATCGGTTAGCTAAAATCTTACGGTTGCTCCTGGGAATAAACATTAAAACTCATACCTGTAGCGGAAAACCCATGTTTCACAAGCATCCACCATGAACAAGAAATAACCTTCTTTATCAGTCAGAGCTGGGAGATGCCTTTCTGCATACCCCTGTACAAGAACCCATGCATTGATGTGTTTGATATTAAAAGCTAAACGAATTGGTGGACAGTTTTAGTATGTTACACAAGTATTTTCCGTGAACAAAGCTGTATAATTAAATAATACAAGAGAGTTTTGAAATCCTTTTCATGTTCCTCAAAATGCATTCTAAACATTTTTTCTAAACACTCTTTCTAAATTCAAAATTTATTATGATCATAATTCAAAAAGCACAAAAATCTAAAAAAATAAAAAATGAAAAGTTAAAAAATAAGCTTCCAAATTTTTGATTAGAAAAGAAGAGAAGAAAAAGTTGAGACGAACCAAAAGGTACCAAGTTCAAAGTACAAAGTCAACTCACTTAAATCTTTCTCGAACGAGTAAAACAAAGTGATCAAAAAAGACAACAGAAGCGTAAGGAGGAGAAGGGTGCAATGAACAATGAGCGTGTCATGTATCTATTCTATATATGAAGGGAGAACATTAGTTTGGTGTCTCTCAATTTTGTCATTGTGTCTATTTTTTAATTCCTATATTGTTCCTGAAAAATATTCCTAATTACTTTTAAGTTATCTTAATCATACCATAATTATAAGAGTAAAAATGACAACTTATCTTCAATCAAATATTCTACATAACCGCCCACTATCACCACTATCAAACAAGATGGCAATCTTTCAACTTGCACACACATTTGCGTGTGCCTTGGCCTCTAGTATGTTTAATATGTGGAGGCTTCACGGAGACATAATACTATTGTGAGGCGTTTGATGCTTTCTTTTTATATTGGGTAAAATGCACTTGCTTCCCTTGTGGTTTTTGATAAATGGAGAAATCTCTTTTGAGTTTTTGACAAATGCATTAACCTCCCTAGCTTTATAAATTATTTAGCAGATTCTCACATGTCAATAACTTTTGACAAAAATCGTTCGTTTTTATTGAGAAAATAGTAAAATGCACTTCTTTAGTCTTTTTACCATTTTTGTATATATATATATATATATATATATATAAAATAGAAACTTTCAGTCAACAGTTCAAAATTAGGGACTTTTAATGTAGTAAGTCTCTGTAATAATAAATTACGAACGAAAGTCTTTTTGACACTAGTTTCAAAATTACCCTTGCACTTAATGAGATGGATTTGCCCGTGTCGGAAGGGTCGTACAGGAGGTAGCTCTGCTTCCAAATGCAGCCGAGGCAGCTTCGACTTAAGGGATGATTAACAAAAATGCTACACACACAACACAATGCACAACTGCTGATGTCACGTTGATGTCACGCTGATGTCGGCAACCTAAAATGACGTCGTTTAATATAAAAAAAATCCCTAAACCAAAAATCTCGTGTTCCTCCTCTCTCCCCCCCTTTTCCTTCCCCCAACCCCATTTTCAGTCCCCTAACGTGGTCGCCTGACCAGTTGATCGAGAGAGAGAGAGAGAGAGAGAGAGAGAGAGAGAGCGCATTGGGTACACCACCACCACCACCAAGGTCTATCTCTCTCCACAACCCTTATCTCATCGACACTGTCTATGCCCTTTTCCTCAAATCAGGCTGGCTTTTCAACCCCTTCCTCTTCACTTGCCTCATCACCCACCTCTCACTCTCCGACAACTTTTTACGCGCCACCCAACTCCTCCGCGATACTCACAAACCTGACACATTCGTCTACAACGCACTCATTTTTGGGCTCGCCCGATTTGGCCAACCCAGGCCTGTGTTCGAGCTCTTCAACGAGTTAAGACAATCAGGTCTGAAACTGAAACCAGACGCTTACACATTCAGTTCTTTGACAAATTCATGTCATAATTTGAAGCAAACCCAGATAGCTCATGGAGTTTCAATTAAGTTGGGGTTGGATTCAAGTGTGCTTTTGGTCAGTGGGCTCGTGGAAACGTACTCGAAATGGGGTGATGTTAATGCCGTTGAAATTTGTTTCGAGGGGTGTTTATTTATGGATTTTGTGGTTTCGAGGGGTGAAAACATCAGATCAATGGGTATGTTTGGACCGGAGAGTTTGACAAGGGAAGGAGTGTTTTAATGCAGTAATGTTCATGTATTCTAGCTGTGGAAGAAAATCTAATGCTGTCAAAGTGTTTGATAAAACTCCTTACCCAGATGTTGTTTCGTGGACTGGCGAATTGGTGCTACCTGTGATGGAGTGGAAGCTTATGAAATATTTGGAATTTACCTTTGTAGACGTTTAGCCGTTTAGAAGTAAATGAGTATATGATGGCTAATGTTCTATCTGCTATTGCACTCACAAAACTGTTGAATGCTTGAAAACAAATTCATACCCTTTGTTACAAGGCTGGGCATCTGCTTGTTGTCTCTGTTCGTAATTCATTAATCTCAATGTATGGAAAATGTAGATTAATGGGCGATGTCAAGTGTATTTTTGATGAGATGATTTGTCTAGATTCTGTTTCTTGGAATTCTCTATTTGCTGGGTTATTTGAGAATGGGATTTTAAGTGAGGAATAATGTTTTCCCGCATACGCAACTTCTTGATTCAACCTAATAGATACACTTGCTAGCATTCTTGAAGTTGTGTCCAACTCATGTTATCCAACATTGACAGTGCAAATATGTTCTCTAATAATCAAATTTGGATTTGACTCAGACAACTCCATGTTGTCTAGTTTAATAAAATCGTGCAATGGAATTGCTAATTCAGAGAGTGTATTGGTGTATCCGATTGCTGTAGTACACTTTATTGAGGTTCTACTTTTTAATATGCCAATGATTTGTTTGAGTTATGCGCTAATGACTTGGGCCAATTTGAATTTTTTTGATATGGTTCTATTACTTTATAGCCTTACCCGATGCCTCTCGTCTCAAACTAATAACAACAAAAATGGAATAAAAGTAACAATATTGTATAAGAGCCAACTCCTGGCCTTTTCCATTTCATATAACCATTCAAAATCTATTAAACATCCACAACATTAAACCATTACATTTTCATTGGAATTGAAGTGCACAATATAACATACCCAAAAAAAAAAAACCAAAACACAACCAATTCCTATGAATCAATGATGCCATTAGTTGCAGTGGAAGGCCATCAATAATGCCGTCAGCTGCAAAAACAAAATGAAAGCCATCAGTTGCGGTGGAACAAGTGTCATATGAATCAAGAATGCCTACATTTATTGTCATATGAATGAGTAGTGCTGGCCCTATATTTATATTCTGCTACAAAAATAGGATAAGGGAAGCTAGAGCGCTACATACTGATGAAAGAAATGCCTAACACAACCAGATAAGTGAAATAAATCAGCAAAATGTACCACATGCCAAGCTGCTAGAGATTTTGCAGCATTACATGTTTTACCTAACTAAATCAGAGTAGAAGATATTTAAATAGTAACGAAAAGTCTATTGACAAAAAATTGCTCATCTACTAGTGATAAGCACAGATAACAAAAACGTCCCCATGAATATACTTCCACCCAATTTCTTCTTGATCGTCAACTCTTTCATCATCATGAGCATAACAAAGGTCCCAGTGAATATACTTCCACCAAACGAAGGTCTCAATGAAACTAGCAACTACTGAGTATAATCTCCAATTTAACATATGAAATGCATAAGAAATTATCTTTCCCACATCAAACAGAA
Source organism: Arbutus unedo (assembly GCA_014822125.1). Lineage (NCBI taxonomy): Eukaryota > Viridiplantae > Streptophyta > Magnoliopsida > Ericales > Ericaceae > Arbutus > Arbutus unedo. The sequence goes on along the minus strand of JABCMJ010026779.1, from coordinate 4,811 downwards.
ACAAACTGTACACAAAAGAAAAAGGCAAATGAAAGCCATATCAGGTCCTTTTTAGCTTCAATCCTCGCGGGTATTCGGACTCCACCAGCGCCATAGACGTTGCCGCTGCCTCGGATCCGAAGACGACTGGAGCAGCGCCTGCCACCCCGAAGCTACCAAAGAGTACCCGATATTGAGAGAGAAAGAGAGGGTGGCATAGAGAGAGAGAGAGAGAGAGAGAGAGAGAGAGAGAGAGAGAGAGAGATTTGGGAAGAAGACACGACCTAGAAATTTGAGTTTTGAGTTTTGGGTGTTCTTTTTCCCTCTTTTTCATAAAACGACATCGTTTTGATCATTGTTGTGCTTGGTGTTGTACGTGTAGCACCATTGGATGATTAATTGATATCGGACTTGATCTTCTTTTTAAGATCAGCTTCCATGGCCACCGTATCAATGATTGATGGATGAGTGAACGGCAGCAATTCTCACCATTCATTCCTCTTTGATTCTTCCTCTGCATTTATGTACAGTTTCACCTATTTTTTCTTCTAGTCAATTTGATCAAAGGTTGTGTGAATGTGCTACCAGTAAGGCTGGAGAATCCGACGCTTGTCATTACTTTCTTTTCTCCTTTAGAGAATAATTTTTTCTAAAGAGAGAGAGAGAGAGAGAGAGAGAGAGAGAGAGAGAGGAGGAGGAGGAGAGAGGAGGATTACTACCATGACACCATGAACATTTAGATGCTATTGTTACCAAGAGAGGCAGTGGCGAGCTCGAGATTCCTGAGGTGGCCGCAGAATATCTGTGTGGCCATAAAGTAATATTATTTAGCAAGTAAACCACAATTTGCAGGAGTCGCCAGTCTGAACAAGATCAAGATGTTCAGTTCTATGGTCGTGGCTGGCCTTCCAGAGACGCTGGAAGTGCAACAAGCTCATGTCCAACGACACTTTTTCCAACTACAAGCTCACAGACTCCCACGTGTCCTTTTTATTATAATTTGATGACGTGACCTGGTCATTGAGCTCTTGATGTCCCTTACCAATTAATACTCTATATTCTCTCTCTCTCTCTCTCTCTCTCTCTCTCTCTCTCTCTCTCTCTCTGGTTTAGATCAAGAACAAGGTTGATTTCGTTCGATTTGGCACCGAAGAAAAGATTTGCGAAGTCAGAATCTTCAACAGAAGCAAGAGAATTCAGGTATGCCAAGATTTTTATGTGTTATTGTATCCGTTGGTTTTGAAACATTATCTGATATTGTTGTAAGATAACATTATCTAATATTATTATCTGTTGTAACAAATAACATTATTTGTTCATTTTTTAAGTAATAAAATTAATAGAATAGATAACTGTTTATTATTTGTTTATTAATTTAACAGATAACTTTATCTGTTGGCTTTGATATTTTATTACTTAAAATCAAAGCAATAGATAATATTATTTATTTTATGTGTTCTAATTTAAGTAATACATATGGTTTGGTTTTGAGTAATACAGATAATTTTATCTGATGATATTATCTAATTAGACAAAAAAAACATAAAAAGAATGAAGAAAAGAAATATTAACAGAAAAAAAAGAGAGATCGACATAGAAATAAAGATAGAAAAAAATAATAGAAATAACCAATTATCAAGAGAGGGAAGAGAAACATAAAAATAATTGAAGGGTAAATCAGTAAGTGTAATTTTGTCCATTGAATGACCTAACCTATTAATACATTTAAAATAAATTACTTAGCCTATTAATACTTTTAAAACAATGAATCCTAACTTAAAAATTAAAATAGCCTAGACGTAATAGGTCAATTCACCATATATTTGTCATTTTCACCAACTTTTTGTATATTTTATAGGGTAAATTGCTTTGATCTCCAATGAGGGTTTTGACAATTACAAGAATCTCCCTTCAGGTTTTGAAAATACAAATACCTCACATATTTTACAAAATATTAGACATTTTATTCCTTCAAATATCTTCTGTTAGAATTTGTCAGATTATAATTTAGAATTTAAAAAAATACCCTTCTAATGTTTATAAAAAGGGAGAAAATCCTTAAAAGAACTATCTCTTCTCTCAAAACACTCATTTTCCTTCCCTCACCTTCAGGAATGAAAAGCCTCTCATCTTTATTTAATTTTTTTGGTATTTGTTAATTTACATCTAATTTTGATGGACAAAAATTCATTAAGGTTTGAATAAAAAATTGATTCTCAAAGCATGCACCATTTGTAGTACATAGAAAGGTGATAGGTCACTGAGTCTCACATTAAAAAAAATACAATTTCTGAGTTGAGTATATATGTCCCAAGTTGTCTAAGCCCTAACTTTTTGAAAGAGGGAGAACCTAGGCAATATGGGTTTTGACTCAAAATTACCACACACACAAGCCTGCCACCACTTGCCCAGATCGGACCAAGACCAGGGCCGTGGGCCAAGGTCTATGGGTCGAGGGTTTGGGGTGTGGACTTGAGCTTCGGCTTGGTTTGGTTTGGTCCTTATGCCTTATGATTTATCTTTTTATAGCCCAAGAGTTTGGATCTGTTTGGGTTAGACTTGGGTCTAGTTTTATTTGGGCCACGTGTAGGTTGGAGCTCACACATGGATGATACTAATGTAATACCTCGATCCAATTTGATTATTTAAATTTAGAAATAGTGCGAATAATTATGATTATCACATAATTTATTTTTATTCTTTTCAATTTAGAAAATTCGATTTTGCGATTTACGTTAATTAAAAATGTTAATTTTATGACGTATTAAGATGTCGACTTAATAACGAATAACCACATGAGAAATCCGAGCATGCCATGATGATCCTTGTATTTTTTTGAATCACCCGGTCTATTTTCATATTTTTTCAAAAATCAGTACCGGAATAGTTTCTCGGGATCGCGTAACAATTTGACTCGCGCAAGCGATCGAGCCCTTGACCGATAAAAATCTATCTAGTCAAATTCAAATCTCTTCTTTTTCTCAAATTATGGGGTGTGTTTCCCTCATTTCATGATTAAGCCTATAATCTATATATACATTTTCTATTTATTTTCTTTTTCTTCCCAATTAATACATAATACATGCATTCATATGAAAGCGTGCATTTTTTGGCATTTTCCCAACAAAACTCACGGCTCGCCCTCTCTCTCTCTCTCTCTCTCACACTCTCTCTAACCAAGGAATGCTAGTCTTCTTCTTCTACTTCTTCTACTTCTTCTTTTCTTGTTCTTCTTTTTCTTCTTCTCCATTACCACCACATGGCCACCGCCTCTACATCACCGCGCATATTTGGAGACACCGGAGCTCCGCCTAAACCACCGTGTTCATAGCCCAAGCCACCATGTCCAGCCACCAAGCTTTCTGGCACGGAAAGAGGTAGAACACTGTTGTAAGCGCATACTTTTTCTTATATTCGAAGTTTTAGATCTTAATGTTTTATATAGTATAATCTAGATTTTATTGTTTGAAATCATAATTGGACACTTAGTCCTCGAAATAGACAAATTGGATCGACCCTCTGACCATTGGAACCCATAGAAATCATATTATGAAAGTGATTCGCAAACTTGAGAAAAGTGTTTTTTTTCTCAGATTTTCGCAGATTTTTGGTCAACTTCAGAGACTTAGATCTTGATGTTTTAGTGCTCAAATTATATTTTGCAAAAGACAAAAATTTAACATAAACACTTTATCTTAAACATAGATGGAATGGATTTGCTCTATGACGGTTTGAACTCATTAAAATCATGCTACGAAAATGACTCGCGACCTGATGAACACTATCTTTTTAGATCTTTTGTCAATTTCGGGCCTTTGGATCTTGATGTTTGAACGGTTAAAATTCATTTCTTAAAAGATAAAAATTGTAGACAAACATCGACTCTTAAACCTAGATGGATTAGATCGTTCTCGAGACCTACGTAGCTCACAGAAAATGACCCCCAAGATGCTATGAAAAAAGTCCCTTTTGGAGGTTTTCTCTATCTTAAAACCCAACTCATGTACCCACTAAAATCGCCACATCCATTAGTCAAACCATGAAATTGTATATACCAAAATGAAATTAGAGTTAAATAATGTGTGGGTCAAGTCTCGGTCCCGAATTTCGGAGACCGGAGAGTATAATTACCAAAACGTCACTTTTACTTACTTTCTAGCGTATTGACATTAAAATCACCACACGAACGGACCGACCGTGGAATTAGACTTTGAATGTGAATAAGGACTGAAAATAATGTGGGTCCGGACTCGTTTACATTTTGAATGGTCGATAGCAAAATTACAAAAAAATACCCTTTTACGGTTTAAATAATCGGCGACTAAACCAATCAAACGTGAGTCACTATATAAAAATGAGACTAATGATTGGCTAATAAATTGACCCAAATCCCGAGAAAACTCTCGGGACCACTTGTTAAATTTGAGTAAAATTATCACTTTGCTCTAGAACCCAAATTAGACTTTTTGGTCTTGCAAATCGAGGAGTATGAACGACTATGCGACTCGAGTCAGTACGTTAGTATATACTTTTAAGAATTGTTAGGAATAAGCACTTTTTATTTTATGATAGATCTGGGAATTGGATATCATCGGGCCGAATTAATATAAAAAAAGTACAGGCTAACTTCAGGTGAGTCTTGCATATGACTCGTTTACTTGCATTTTACAATGAAAATAAATGATTTGTTGCTTCGTTGTCTAATCCATTTTATTAAGTGAGTAAGCATTATATTGATGGTAGACTGAGCATGACATATTAAGACTTTTAAAAAAATAATGACATCATAAAAATATTAAAATATTATGGCATGGTTATGAGATCAATACGGC
>JABCMJ010026771.1:0-10709 GCA_014822125.1 Arbutus unedo | reverse complement strand
AAAATGTTTTTTTCATTAAAAGTAGTGGCTATTATTTGATATTTTGTATTTCTTCACATAGTTTTTTTGACTTTTTTTTATTTTTTTTATTCGTCTTGACGAGAAGAATCAGAAAGACATAAAAATATGAACTGAATATAATCGGTTAATTAGTTTTTTTTTTTTTTAGTTTTGTTAGTTATTATTTGTGTAACACTAGATGTTTCAACTGTTGTTGGCGTATAACTTGTACTAGATTTATCATAATCTTTTTTTTTTTTTTTTCAATTTCATGGTATATTTGTGTATTCCGGTTGTGATGGACTGTGCTGAAATTTTGTCAAGTTTACGATAGAATTAATGTCAATTCTTCAGATTCAATTAAAAAATGATAAATTTATTAAAGAGTATATCTAATAATAAGTCGTACCATATTATGATAACTTTTTCAGATCAATTATGAATCACGATAGTTACTCATACAAATCACACCCAATTTTTACTCTGTTTTGCATTTGAGGGCAATATTGAGTTATTTCAAATTTCGGGGTTAAAAGATAAGTTAATTTAAGTAGGATTAAAAAATAATAAACACCAAAAAATAGGACTTGCAAAATAAGAGCCTCTTTTTTCAATAATCCATCCAGTTTACGCACACTTATACCAAACCTCCGAGCCCAAAAAAGTAAAAACAACTAAGAAAAATGAATTAATCGAGAGAGACATGCATGTCTATTGAGAAATTGTCCAAACCAACGCACGTGCACAGTCGCTCGAAAAGTAAATTAAGCAAGAACGCAAAAAAAAAAAAAAAAGAAACACAAACTTCTAAACGTGCAATATGATACATTCACAGCTAACACTAATTTTCACTGTGAATCGAATGAAGAAAGTGTACAGACTATATCAACTATGTAGAGCATGAGTTTATATTCTAAGATTAGACTGTTAATTATTGTAGTGCCCCTATCTATACCTGTCTACGTTCGAACGTTCGAGCCCTACCGTGGCGCTGTCCCTCGGGCCGTGACTTGACTAAATAGGTCAAACCCCATCATAGTTCGTGAATGACAAACTAAAACCAAATCAAGCTTCAAAAACCCAACAGCGTCCTCATTTGCATATATAAATAGAGATTTAAAGATATTATACTAATCTCCAGTCTCTACAGCTGAATAAATAGATAGAAACATGCATATCATACCGCTATATTGATTAGTTTCGCGGATGGCCAAAATGATGAATTCTTAGCCGGAATATCACTGCTAGGCACTAACCAATACACTTACAGTTGAAAAATCAATATAATAAGTCTGTCACCAATCAAACAACTTGATCAATGTGAACGAAGGACAACAATAGCAGGATATCACCGAAATAATTGCATTAGCAATACAATACACAGCTGGGGAAGAAGGCTTCTTATCAGAATTACCACTTCTCTAGCCCAATAAAGAAAATAACAAGAAATGGGTATGCGTAAAACCATTTACACTTGGTCAACAAATGAAAAGGACGGCATGAGCACAACAGTAAGGTTGTTTCCATTGTGACCCGATAGTCACGGGTTAGAGTCGAGAAAACAGCTTCTAGTTGCGGGGGTAAAGCTGCGTACATCCAACTCTTCCCATACCCAACAATAGCTGAGAGCCTTGTGCACTGGGTAATCCACAATTGCTCATTAGACAGCTATTTTATTTTTGTTTATTGATGATTCTAAACTATAAGGGTTCTATTGATGGGAAGTGAAGATTGCTCATTAAAATGTTGGTTTATTTGAAAACCAGATTGTGGCAAGTTTTGTCACATGGGTACGGACAGTCGATCGATCTGATTCCTGCTCGATCAAAATACCAATCTCCAACAGCTAGTGCAATCCCCTGCAATTGTGACAAACCTAAACTTAGATAGTTTCAAACTTGTGCTGATGATAAACGGATATGTAAATAAAGTGTTGCTATGTAGAACAAATGCTTTTGAAGATTATGGGGTGTTAAATTTCAGTTTTATGCAACTGTCATAATATCATCAAATTACTAAACTCCAGAATGAGTCTAGCCTAGTGGACATTTGGAAGCACCACTTCAAGTTTCCACCAAGTTGAAATTTCCCAAAATGGTCTGGATGGCTTAGCCGGTGCAATGTGGAAGTAAAAGATCCTTTCTATATTGGGACATACGGTTATTCAACTTATCATTGTCTACAAGGAAATGCACGCGGATTTTTGTTTAGTAAGAAACTTTTTCGTTTAATGTCAGGCAGTATGAGACTTTACGTTGAATGAGTTAAAATAACAGGACACGTGAGGTCCAATAGACAATAACAACAAATAGCTCCATACGGGAAAAAAATAAACTAACAATAGCCTCCTACACAGGAGAGAACTCATAATCATTTCTTACCTTTGGCAAGACTTGACCCCTTGACCTACTACTACAGAGTGTACAGGCCCTACTTGCATGGATCCCCATTTTTGGGGAAGTACCTGTGTCAACACGACGCGACACAAGTGTGGCTGTGGAATCTGTAAGTGTCAACAAGACACGACACGACATAGGTGCGGGTGTGGAATCTATACCAAATCCTCGTAAAATTAAATGGATCCTCCTACGAAGAAGAAAGAGAGAGTCCACTCGTTTACTGTTGCCTTTTCTTTTTTAAGATGAAAGTACAATGGGCTTCAAATATGTTGGGTTGAGCCAGTAGTATGATGCAAGTACTTGTTTATATTTGGAAGTGTTTGGACCACATACTACAATAATTGCTTGGGTAAATTTTAGTATCCTGTAAGCCGTAATAGGTGGGTTATGTGCTGTATGGCCTACTGAGTGGTTATTCTTTGGAATAGTTTGAAGTTCAATATGCATTTTTATAATCCAAAAAATTTAGGTAAAAAACCAATGGGACAATTTTTATACTCAATTCAATATAAAAGTACATTTAAAGAAATATATTTAACTCCCACAGCGGAATCCAAATTTCGATCCATAGCTGCAAATCCTTTACTTTTAAGTTTTAAGTGTCTAACACCTCAATATACACCCGCACCCGATACGCACACCTGAGTCCGTGCAACATAGCATACAATGAAGAAAATTACGTGGGCAAGTAGGATAAGTGGTTGGTGTAAAATGAAGGCACTAGGCAAGAGAAAGCAAAACATACAAGAATTTGAGGCAGAAAGGAAAGACAGAATGAACAGAAAAAAATATAAGTTCATAACAATACTCGATACAAGTAAATTATAATCACACCAAAGGTACCTTATTTCCAATAAGAGGAGAATTATCAGCAAACCATGTATCCTGCCTTTCTGTTTGGCAATGAGCAAAGCATGAATTTATGAATAAACCATTTTGTCTGGACATAGAGAATCCTCTTATCGAATTCAACATATGATTCCTGAATCCTGCTCCAAAAAAGAGGGAAAAAAAACATAATGAATTTAGTACTCTTCGATTGCATTTTAACAAATACGAACTCAAGGCTTTCAGCAATTTCCATTGCAAGAAACCACCTTGCAAAAACTGGATCTGTGATGATGAACATCGTGCATGGTTCATTTTGCAATCACGCCAATAGCCACGAGGATCCGCTGATGGGGGAGCCAAACTGGCCTGTACCTGTATTTATGAGAAGAAAATAGTGAGACTTAATTAATCACGTTTGTGAGTCGCTTCAAAGCCATCACAGGGCAAGCCGTGGCCAATTTTTCAACTTCTGATTCTTTCGTCTCTGGACTTTAGAAAAACTGATTTAGCAACCAACAGAAACAAGATATTACCTGCCATGAATCATAGGCTGCATTGAGAATAAATAGAGGGGTTTTAACGTTGGCAATTAAGTTCTCAGGGAAGAAGCACTGTAAACAAGAACAACAGAAAAAGGGTCAAGATGAGCTTGAGAATAATAATATATCTGATTACACCGTACGTTTGCCATGGAAAATTTAAGGAACTCACTGATGTCGGATCAAGATGGTTCGTACAAGTACTTGGAAGATTCTTCTGCAACCCCTGTTGTAAACATATTTGCGTTGAGCAAGAATACAAAGAATGTCAGATGACCATGCTAGAGAGAGAGATTAATGAAACTGGATTTAAGAAGGTCTTACTCGACAGGCATGGGTTAGAGTTCTAAATTGCTCTCAAAGCCTTGAATGATACATGAAGTTTTTCAATGTCCATGGAAAACAAACTTCCAGTATAATTATATGTTACAAAGTAGTCCAAAATGACATAATAACTTTCCTTTTTTCTTTATCCTTTATTTTGCCTACTTCATAAATTTGGTTATCATGTTGGCTTTAAGTCCTTACCTACACGGTGTTAATGCTCTATGTTAAGACAAACACCAACAATGACATTATACACAGAGGTACGAGACACGCTCCTAATAAGAAAATAGCTTGCTCCAAACTATAACAAATTTGCTCCGTCCCAAACTATCTCATTCTATGAAACGGTAGATCAGATAGTTGCAAGGACCACAGCCAGTGTTTATAATAGCTAATATTACCAAGCACACGTGCAAAAACAAATTTCAAATCCTTACTTTCAGTCCTTCATAAACTAGTGTGCAAGCAGCAATGTAGCATATGATCGACATGCAGATTCTTTTGGAAATAAGAAGACAAAAACTAAATATGTTAAGTACCTGAAGGTTAACCACTCCTCCAAAAAAGTTTCTGAGGGTGCGCCCACCAGATACATCAACCCTACAATACAAGAAAAAGGTTTTATAAAAACATTAAGTTTTGATAACTACTGTTAGGAGGATGCCCAATCTTAAGTTTTAAAGAATAAACAGACACTACCAGACTACCAGAGTACTTACGCATCCAGGAATAATCCAGCATCACTCAGACACTTCACTTTAGTAGTTCTGGGAAATAAGTTTCGGAATTCATCACAGTGTAATATAGAGGCCAGACCACCGGCAGAGCATCCTGACAAAAGAACCTGAAATAGAATTTATTAGTACTGTCACAAGAAGAAAGAAAACAAGGAAAAATGAATAAATCTGTTGAGACTAAAACCTGGTTTGCATAGCGCATCCCCTTTGACATTAAATCTTCCATAGCTACTGACCATATGCGTTGTCCTCTAAATTCCAGTCGTGAAGCCTATGAACAAAGTCAATTTCAAAGAAATCCACAACAATTATCAAAAGCAACTCCAAAAGGGGGAAAATGCCTCTTTTAAGTTAAGTGATACAGACAAGTTCCCAAGTTACGTGGTCCAAAATAATGAATGTGAAGCACCTAGTTAAAGTGCCTTTAATCTGAAACGAAATTCCCTGCGCATTTCAACTGGGCACATGGCCCATGGACAGTGTTTATGATTATAGGACCACAACGGTAGCCACATAAATGTGCATCTTCTAGCCTCAGAACTGTTGCTTTCTCCACTTTCCCATCCCCAATCACCTCAAGTACAATATCCAAGAAACTGGAAAACTGACGAGTAATTTTTGCAGAGGAATAAGGAAAACCCCTTCGCCTTCATGTGTCAAATGGCAACCAAAGGACACGAGGAAACGAAGTATACCTCAACAGCTCATAAGAAAGTACAGTTATTTTGGTCACCCTGGTGTTGTAAGGTCCCAATTTTCTCTTATCATTGAACTTTTTAGCGTCAAATTATAGAATCCATGTTGGTCGTACATGGTAAACATAAAAATACTACGTTGTCCCACCAACCTTATCTTCGCTATCCCCTGAAAAGGAGGCGCCATCACAATAACGAAGCTTTATTCTATTCCAGTTGAAAAAATCTGCAGATGTAACCACTACCATAGCTAAGCAAAAAATCTGTCACGGACTCACACGAACTGGTGAAAACAGCTGAGGTGGGTGGGTGTGTTTTGGTTGGTGTGTGTGTGTGTGGGGGGGGGGGGGGAGCAAAAGTCTGAGTTTGAGAACAAACCTGGATTCTCTTCGGCCTTATTGCTAAGTATTCCAGTGAATGGTATCACTTTTTCCATGAAATTTGATGATCCACGCCGAGTAGTTTTGCGGTAAATACAATTTCTTCTGGTATTGCACCATCCTCCACCCTGACACAAGATGTCTAACAAGGTCATGACATTGTCATCCCGTGATCCCGTAATATTTTGGATTACGATAGGCAGGAGGTAATTACACAATTATCAACACAGAATTAACTTCTTGTATCGTAAACAAGATAGCGTAATAACCCAGGAACCAATTGAAAAAATAAACAAGAATATAATAGGGACCTAAAAGAAAGACTAGTGTTATACAAAAAGTTCAATAAATACCCATAAAAAACTGCTCAAATATCTTATTGTTTCATTTTTCCTTTTACTCGAAAATATGAACACATTTTCTGCCTTCTGTCTTCGATCACATAGAACATCTTTTATTGCTACAAGAAATAACTAGCCTTCAGGGTCAGAAATAACATAAATTATCACTGCTTTTATGCATTAAACAATATGATACAAAAGGTCATCCCAATATGAAATCTATCACTATTTAGTACTTTAAGGTTCTTTCATGTTTCAGTTACCATGACAGTGGAACTTAGACAGTGAAATCAGAATAACAGCCGAATGAGGAGCAGGACGCAATAGGTAGTATAGAGCTCATCCCACATTAGTTAGTTATCACCTCCAAAGCTTGAATATGAGCCTTGACGGCCTCCCCACTGATTCCTGATTCGTATTGAGTTAGATGCTTTAACAGCTAGGATAGAGAGAACAGATTTCAATAGTTTTGTTCAACAATGGTGCATGCAGTTAGTGTGTCTGTGTGTGTCCTTCTGTATAGAGAAAACATAGGCAGGCCCATGAATTTTTTGCGAAAACAGTCATAGATTTACAAAGCAATTAGTTGTAAGCTGTCTCACAAACCTCCAGTTGAATGAGCCAACTGTTTCCTCCTGAACCATATCCACGGTGCAAATGATAACCAGGCAGTGTTCCGTCCAAACATACTGTAATAGTCAAACAAAAATGGAGATAAATGTGGGAGCAAAATATTTGACAGAAGATTCATAACAAAGAACAGTGATAAGTATTTCAGTTCAGTCACACAAAAAAAAAACAGACAACAGGGAGTTAGCCTAGTAGAAACTTGTGAAGATCACGAGTTCAAATTCATGAAGCACTTGACCCATTGGGGCCACGTCTAGGGCCTATGCCCGGTGATTACCCATGCTCGCGATTACCTGGGGCAAAGACTTGAGTAACCTTGTTATCAAAAAAATAAAAACATCAGAAAAACTAAACCACCCTTTAGGATTTTCAAGGAAAAATATAAAAGAAATGGGCATTAACAAAGTAATGATGATGTAACATGTAAGGCATTAACAAAGTAATGATGATGTAACATGTAAGGCCAACTTTACTAGTTTGGAATAGAGGGCAGTGCCAGTGGGGAACCAATCACTAAAAGTATTTTATCAACTAGAGAAAATGGAGAACTGTTTGATAGCACCATGTTAACTAACTGGTATATACGACTAATAGCATGCCACAAAAACAAAAGAGCTATCAGATCACTCACCAAACGTACAGTATACCAAAGAAGTGGGGATACCATGACAGCAAGAAACAATGACAATAACAAAAGACTTTAAGTTTTACTACAGAAGGAAAACAGTCAAAAGTGAGATTCAGATATACAGAAAATTAGGCCTGCAAGTCAGAAGCAAATCCATAAGCAGGAAATGACAAATATTTAACCAATCAAAAATTAACCACCATTTAGACCAAAAGTGTGGAAAATTTAGCAAAAACGAAAGAACCAAGCCAGTAAAATGCCCATATAGATCCTACATATATACACAGTTTTTTTTTTATATTTTTTCCGGGGTAATCTTTTGGACCAGCTTACGCTCAACTCTAATCTTTTGGACCAGCTTACGCTCAACTCTACTAATTTACTCTCTACCAATCTACTCTCCCCTCCGAGGCAGGCCACCCACGCCGGGAGACTAGGAAATTAACCAGAGAAAATACTCAACTGAGTAGTTCCCAAGTGGGAGTCGAACTAGAGGAGAGATATAGGGAGAGAGAGAAAGTACCAGCGCCTCTGGAAGCAGCTCCTTGAATAAGGGTGAGAGCCACCATGAGAGGATTGGGAGCGGCGGCAGCAGAGACTCCATAGAAAGCTTCAAATTGCTGCTCCGTTAGATTAAAATACTCGAACCCATCTACAGATTTGCTAACAAAACCAACGAAAAACAGAACCCATAAGCCCATCAGCTTCCTCATGGCTCTCTCCACCTATCAATCCAACCCAAATTTCAAGAAATCCAATTTGTAACAAACAAATGCATATAATAAGCCAAATATGCAAAGAATGTTGTTTGTTTAGCGACAGAATGTAGCTTAATTAACTTCTGTAGCCACGGATTTGATGAGTATTATTCTATAGGGGTAGAAAGAATCAGGTTTTAGAGAGAGAAAGAGAGGTATCTGTGATAAATTTGCTAAACACGGTGGCTCACTGGAGTTGAGCAAGCAAATTTTGCCGGGCTGTCTAGATTGATTTATAGAAGGCTGTGTTTGGAGGGAAAGTCTAAATAGCAACACCGAAAATAAGTCATATGCTTTTATAGACCCACATTACACATTAGCTCAAATGGATAAGAGGTTTGAGGTATTAAATTTTTTTAATGGTTATATTGTAATTTAATATTTTTAAATTTGATATTTAAATTTTTTTATATTCAATAAAGATATTAAAATTGAGGCATTTAAAAAAATATTTCATATTTAATGTTAAATTTGATATAAAGTAATTTTTTTTAATTGTTACGTAAAATTTAATAATACTTATAATATTTTTATTAAAATTAATTTTAATAATATTTATTACCATTTGAATTGTCACATTAAATTTGACATTTTCGTTAAATATGCTTTCAACTTTGTATAGCCCCATTTTTTCAATAAAATAAAATATTTAAGATTTTAGTCTAAAAATCTATTTTAAATTACAAACCAAAAACTAAAATTTGAAGCCCAAATGCTTGTAATAATAGTACTGATGGCACGTGTCAGATAGAGAGAAAGAGAGGGAGATGGGTTTGTAATTTAACTCACGGGCGATTAGCGATCGTCCGATGAATAAATAGAGCAGACGGTGAAATGGGACCCACTAGGTTGCTTTTTTCAGTCTCCATTAATTGTCTCCGCTCCACTTTACGGTGGAACAGCTGTCTGTGGTTGTCATTTACGGCGACATGTTAATGATCATAGGGGTTATGCTGTGACACGCCGCGCGGAACCCCGGTCCAATTGATTTGAGTACCATACGGTGGTCGTGAAAGTAGGAGATTATTGTCGGTCCGGGTGTAATAGCGGGTTCGCACCGGGTCCGTTTTGTTCGCTTGATCTGTGTGATTTCATTAGTGCAACAATCAAACGGGTATTATTATCACAAAGGTTATATATATAAATAAAGTCTATGTTTAATTCGTCTCAACAACTAGTATTTATAAAAGTTTTGGTTCATCCGTAATTTCGTATGCCATTAATCCGTGTAATCTTACAAGCACGAGGTCGTTAGTGCAATAACCAAACGGGTATTATTCATAGCAAAACTCCTCCAACGTGACAATTTTTTTATGTAATATATCTTGGCATAAAGTAAAATTTTTTATGATTTTATTGACGATTTGAGTTGTACGCTTGCACTGCATGTTATTTTCATAAAAATAGACTGGTCAAATATTACTAGAAACCTAATTGAATTATGTTTGTCTTAAAAAAAAAATGGTCAAAATTTGAATAGTATGTTACTCACGAGACAAATATGATTAGCTCAAATAGCAATGGATTTTTGATGGGGTCACTGTCTCATTGAGGTGTATTAAATAGAGGGACAATGAGTGTTTTGGCCCGTAAAATATTATTCAAATAGTTTGGTTAGTATTTTACGCACTAAAATGATGTCATTTTATCGTGTAATACGAATTATTGTGTGCAATGCTCACAATCTCTTCAATTCCTAAATAGAAACGTTGAATGAACCTCAAATCCAAGATTTTATTTTATATACTAAGCAATTTTGTATTTTTTGTCTCCAACATACTAGGCAAAATGCCCCATGGCGTTCCCGTTAGCTATTTGTAGTTAGCCAATGACGGCTCAGCAAATTCATTTTTTTCATGCCAAATTCTTTTTTTGTTTAAAAAATACTTGGGTCTCGTTACTTTATTTACATCATGCGTGAAACAAATTTTTTTTTAATTTTTTTTTTAAAAACTAATTAGTTTTGTTTAGATGAATAATGAAAATAAAGAGTACGGTTAGCATACACGGATGAAAAAATAAATAGACAAGATAAAAATAATTATTTTTAGTAATTTTAACTGAGCAAAGTAGAAAAAAGAGTTGGAGACCATCTTGGAGTGCAAATGAATTGGTTATATATAGCTATCAACTGACGGCTCCTTTATATTTTAAATTGAGTTTTATAATTTATTTTACCTCAATGTAATATGTTTCTGATTTGAGAAAGGAAATTAATGCAGATTTGTGTATTGTTACGCTCGAATCCCATGTAGAAAATAGCCCAAAAACTCGTTTGGCCTAACTTTACTTTTCGAATTATTTTTTTATTTCTATTCAATTTTTTTTATATTTGTTATTTTAGCTTTAATGTTTTGTAAATTATTTATTCGTCTTGAATAAAAAAATATAAAAAGTATAAAATTATGTCCAAAAGTTAAAAAAATGTCACTAAAGACGACGAA
>JABCMJ010026761.1:0-18809 GCA_014822125.1 Arbutus unedo | reverse complement strand
TGTATGGACCTTAATTTGGCAATTCGTGAGAATGAACCACCAAAGTCTACAGATGGGAGTTCAAAAGCAGATAAAGCTGCCTATGATAAGTGAGAACGATCTAATCGTTTGAGTTTGATGCATATCAAATCTCATGTTAGTAATAGCATCAGAAATTCAATCACAGCATGTGATAAGGTGAAAGAATACATAAAGGCTATTGAAGAGCAATTTGTTAGTTCTGATAAGACATCTGCAAGCACCCTAATGAATAAGTTGTCATGTATGAAGCATAACAGTTCTAAAAATGTGCGTGAGCGCATTATGCAAATGAGAGACATAGTAGCATGTCTTAAGTACTTAGAGATAAAGATTTCCGATTCATTCCTTATTCATCTCATACTAAATTCTCTCACTTTTGAATTTGGATCATTCAAAATATCTTATAACACACATAAAGAAAAATGGTCCATTAATGAACTTCTTGCTATGTGTGTTCAAGAA
Organism: Arbutus unedo; assembly: GCA_014822125.1. Classification (NCBI taxonomy): domain Eukaryota; kingdom Viridiplantae; phylum Streptophyta; class Magnoliopsida; order Ericales; family Ericaceae; genus Arbutus; species Arbutus unedo. The sequence goes on along the minus strand of JABCMJ010026761.1, from coordinate 18,326 downwards.
GAGGAGAGGCTTAAGCATGAGAATCTAGAAAGTGCTCATCTAGTGACACATAAAGGGGAGTAAGGAAAGAAAGGCAAAAGTGAAAAAGGCAAAGGTGGTCCAAATTGGAAGAAGAATGAGAAGTCATCATTCAAGCGTCGAGAAAGACAAATGCTTGTTTCTTTTGTAAGAAACTTGGACACATGAAGAAAGATTGTCTCAAGTATCAAGCTTGGCTGAAAGAAAAAGGTAATCTTTTATCTCTTGTATGTTATGAGTCCAATTTTGTTAATGTTCATCAAAATGATTGGTGAATTGATTCAGGTTCTACAATTCATATTGCCAATATCATGTAGGGCTTCCTCAGTCTAAGAAAATTGACGGGAAATGAACAAAGCATCTATTCGGATAATGGGATGCGTTCGCACGTCGAAGTTGTTGAAACTTTTAGACTAGTTTTAAAAAATAGTTTTATTTTGGATATTGTAAACACATTCTATATTCCTTCTTTTTCTAAGAATTTAATTTCAGTATCTAAACTTGTGCCATTTGATTTTGAATTTAATTTTATTGGACCACAATTTCATTTAATTAAAGGTTCTTCTTCCATTGGTTTTGATTCTCTTGTTAATGGTTTGTATAAAATAAATCTAGATTCTATTTTTGAACAAAATCTTTTAAATTTGCATGATGACGTTGATACTAAGTGTAATATTATTGATGAAACATCCTCCATGTTGTGACATCGGAGATTGGCACACGTCTCCATAGATAGAATTAAGATGTTAGTAAAAGATGGAGTTCTTACAACTCTAGATTTTTCTAACTTTGGTACTTGTGTGGCTTGCATCAAAGGAAAGTAAACCAACTAGAATAGTAAAGGTGTCAAGCGGAGTGAAGAATTATTTGGAATCATTCATACTGATATCTGTGAATGTCCTACCCCTTGTTTAAATGGTTAGAGATATTTTATCTCATTCGTTGATGACTATTCTCAATTTAGGTATCTTTATCTTCTTTTTGATAAAGCGGAGGCACTTGATGCTTTTAAGGAATATAAAAGGGAAGTAGAGAAACAATTAGAAAAGAAAATCAATATCATTAGATCTGATAGGGGTGGAAAATATTTTGGTAGATACACAGAGATGGCACAAAGATCGGGTCCATTTGCCAATTTTCTTAAGGATGAAGGCATTGTTGCTCAGTATACCATGCCAGGTACACCACATCAGAATGGTGTAGCAGAAAGGTGAAATCGTACTCTTTCATATATGATAAGAAATATGCTTAGCAATTCTAGTCTTTCTAAATTTTTGTGGGGTGAAGCCTTAAAGGCTGTTATGTATATCTTAAACAAGATTCCATATAAAGCTGTTCCTAAAACTCCTTTTGAGTTATGGAAAAGGTGGAAACTAAGTTTAAGACATATGCATATATGGGGTTGTCCAGCAGAGGTTAAAGTCTATAATCCACAAATAAAGAAATTAGACCCAAGAACAATCAGTGGATATTTCATTGGTTATGCTGAAAAATTTAAGGGCTATAAATTTTATTGTCTTTCGCATACACCTAGAATTGTTGAGGCCAGAAATGCTAAATTCATTGAGGATACTGACATTAGTGGGAGTCAAACTCAAAGGATTGAATGGGATGAATCACGAAATTTTAATGTTATAACTGTGAATGAAGAAAGATTGGTTGTTTGTCAAGATAACCAAGATGTTATTCTTGACGAACACCTAAATCTAGAGCCTCCACCTCAAGACAGTCAATTCAATAATATGAATTCTACACCTCAAGGCCTTCAGCCTTCAAATGAGGCTGTGGACTTAAGGAGTCTAGTTTTGACATTGGACCTAAAAATGATCCTATTTAATTTACTGATGCCATGACTGGAGAAAATTATAATTTCTGATATGATGCTATGAAGGAAGAAATAAAATCTATGGTAATAAATCAAGTCTGGGATGTTGTAGAGTTACCTAAGGGAGTTAAGGCTGCTGGTTGTAAATTGGTCTATAAGACTAAGAAAGACTCGAATGGTAACATCAAACAATATAAGGCAAGACTTGTAATTAAGGGTTTCGCTTAGAAAGAAGACATTGATTACCATAATACCTTCTCTCCAATTTCTAAGAAGGACTTGTTCAGAGTTATCATGGCATTAATAGCTCATTTTGACTTAGAATTACATCAAATGGATGTAAAAATAATATTTTTGAATGAGATTTTGAGGAAGAAGTATACATAAAGCAATCTGAAGGATTTCTTTTTAACAATGATAGTAATTTGGTTTGCAAACTCAAGAAATCTATATATAGACTAAAACAAGCCTCCCGCTAGTGGTATTTAAAGTTTCACAATGTTATTTCTTTTTATAGTTTTATGGAAAACATTATTGATATGTGTATATATCTTAAGACCAGTGGGAGTAAGTATATTTTATTAGTTCTATATGTAGATGATATTTTACTTGCAATCAATTATTTGAGTTTGCTGCGTGATACTAAACAATATCTTAGTCAAAATTTTGAAATGAAAGATATGGGTGAATCTTCTTATGTCTTAGGTATAGAGATTCATAGAAATAGATCAAAGAGAACATTAGGATTGTTTCATAGAGTTTACATTGACAAAGTTTTGGACAAATTTGGAATGAGTAAATGCACTCCTAATGCAGCACCTATTCTGAAGGGTGATAAATTTAGTTTTCGTTTGTACAAGGCTTGATATTGCCTTTGCAGTAGGAATGCTTGGTAGATACCAAAATAATCCTGGAATAGAACATTGGAGGGCTGTTAAAAAGGTCATGAGGTACTTGCAGGGAACTAAAAATTTAATGCTCACCTATAAGCATGTTAACTATCTCGAAGTGGTTGGATATTTAGATTCAGACTTTGCAGGTTGCCAAGATTCAAGAAAGTCTACTTTAGGATATGTCTTTACACTAGCAGGAGGTGTTATATCATGAAAAATGGCCAAATAGACAATTGTAGCGTCATCGACAATGGAAGCAGAGTTTATAGCGTGCTTTGAAATAATTTCACAAGCTGTATGATTAAAGAATTTTATCACAAGATTTCAGATCGTGGATTCGATATCTAGGCCAATAAGAATGTATTGTAATAACTCATCTGCAGTTTTCTTCCTTAACAACAACAAAAGTGGGAATCGAAGCAAACATATTGACATCAAGTATCTTGCTGTTAGAGAGAGGGTTAGTAAACAAGAGATCATTATAGAACATACAAGTACAGATTTAATGATTGCGGATCCCGTGACGAAAGGGCTCATTGTAAAAGTATTTTCGAAACATGTAGAGGACATGGGTTTACTTAGTTAACTTTCATTTGATTTCTTGTTATCTGTACTTTTGAAATTGTCAATAAAAGAACATATTTCTTTATGCACATAAAGTATCTTCTTCGACATACTGTCCATTGGGACAAATAGTCCGTTAGGACTTTTGGACTTGAGTGGCTTGTTGGAAGTCATTCATAAAGCATAATATCACAAATTATTGATAGACTTGTACATTATAATACATGAAGGGAAATGCTCATTTTAGTAGTATAACCATTATGATTCGCGTGTTAAGTCTCTTACATAAAGGTTATTAATTGAGTAGCCTTAATTGTATGGCCAAATTCAGTATTTAATATCTTTTATCCAGAAATTTTAAATTTGATATGTTATGTGAGCCAAGTGCGAGAATTTTAGTTTTATATTCATTAAGTGTGGCTCACATGCCACATCATTCTATTATTATATTTATGTATTATGTGTATTTTAATTAAAACTCTGGATATTAGATTTAAGTAATTAACAATGGTGACTATTCAAATGGGTGTCAGAATAACTTCCTTCATAAAAGGAAGCATAAAGGGATGTGACTCTTGAAAAAGAGTCTCATAAAGGGTTGTGACTATTAGGAAATGGTCTCTGTCTATCTATATAAAAGTCTGTGATTACCATCAAGTTACTACATTAACGTGATATAGATTAGACTAGAAATTCTACCCGTTACTCTCCATACAAATCAGTGAGGGTTGTGAGTGTGTTAGATTATTTGGTTCAAGAACACAGACGATTTCTGAAATTTCTCAACACTTGATCACCATGGCAGAAAGTATATAATTATTCCGCTATTAAGAGTTTTCATTTACATCTCCCACATAAATTTATCAGTCCTAAAATTCGTATACATACATACCATATTTAGACAGTCACATGTTTGTTAATAATTTAGACTAAATAGTTTAACACTCAAAATAACATTGTTGGGTAATTTTATAAAAAATAACTTGTATTTCAAAAATTTGTAGGTAAATAAACTGTTTTTATTTATTAGTTGATTTTAAAATATGTTTGTACTTTATTATACAATATGTCATTCTCACTATTTTAAAATTGTAAACATAATCACATCATTTAAAATGGAAAAAATGTTATTTTAATTTTGTAAATATGTGCTCTTTGTATGTCCATTGCATTAAGAACGACGTGATATTCATGTTATGCCTGTAATTATATTTTTAGGACCAAAAATAAAAATGAAGAATCATAAAATTCGGTTCCGAAAAACTCAACAATCCATTTATGAACCATTACAACAAAGAAAAAAATATAGTTTGATAATAAATGTTAAAATCATCCCTCTAGATATTACTTTCGAGGATTGCAAGGTATTATGCATGCGAAAATTTTCCAAGAGCTTTAAAATCTGGCGTTTTCACCAATTTGTTTGGGTCAACCACTCACACTAACCCACGTCACGATCTGGGGCTTCATGTTAAACAACGTGGCCGCTGATGATGTGCCACTGGCTATAGAGTAGAAACTCACACCTGCAGGAGAAAATTATCCCCCCGAGTGGATCCATGAGCGGAGTGCCACGTAACTGCTCCTCTTCGGTGACAAGCTACACGAGCCACAGACCCCTCTGTCTCTTGCCAAAATGGTTTCCGACGTTGGATTCAGATTGATTGCAATTACCTTGTAAATTTCTCCCCCGTCTCCCTCTCTAGGGTTTCAGATTCTCTACCAGTATATCCATAGATAATTAGATACTATCAAGAGAGAGAGAGAGCTTCTCTCTTCATCAATCATGCGGAATTCAAACTGATTCTTTTACTTTAGTCGGATCTCAGATTCGGATCTTCTACGAGATCTTCAAGCATCAACGTGTAATTGCTTGAAAGATTATTTTTAATTTTCAGCTCTCAATTCCATTGATTGGGGATTTTTTTTTCGAATCGGATCGATAGATCTGTATGTGAATATCTTGCTTAGTACGTGTAGTCATACTATGAGAGTGAGATCACTGTTGTGTTTTGTCCAACTTAGCTGATTAGATTGCGTTTGGTTTATCTGTTGTATATCTCTTCATTTGTTTATGTCAATTAGATGTTGCATTAATGCACAGTTTTATCTTCTGTTTGGCTGCTCAGTGCTCAGAGAGTTGTGGTCAAGAGTTTATGGTTCTTGCAACCAAAACAAAATTTGGTTTGATTGGTGATCAAATGCAGGAATAGAAGAGTGAGAGTTTTATATTCAAGTTTCATATTGGCTGAGGTCCTAGGAAATTAAATCCTCTGTTGTTAATCAAAGATTAGTGCTTGGCTTAGTTGAATAGAGGTTTGTCACTTTTGGGAAGCCAAAAGGATGTAAATCGGAAGCGATAATGAAATTAAGCGATTTACCTGAATTAGAAGTTTGCATTTCCAGTTGGTAGTAAGTTTTTTCATGGTAATTTCCCCAAGCTTATCAGTGACAGAAAACGATTTCAGAAATTGTTTTGGTTGATCAGGTTATATTTCTTGCTATTTAAGCTGGGGTGGTCCTTTTAGATGTTCTGCGGCAGTTGCTTAAGGTCTGTAATTCTTCAAGCTGGGTATATTGGGATACTGACGAAGGGAAGGGTTCAAGTGAGCAACTTAGGAAGAAGTTTGAATGCAAATTGGGGGCAGACTTATTGGTCAAGTCGTAAATTTACAAAGACAGTAGAAATGATGGTGGATACTGGTGCAACTGCTAATCGAGGGCCCTTTGTTGATGTCTTGGTAGAGAAAGATGATGATGGAGGCTATGCCAGCGGGGGGTGGAAAAGGTGACATTTTTCTGTTGGTTAAATGTTCCATCACATTGTGTGTTTTTCAACATGTTCTTACTATGCTATTGTTCTTTTTTCACGATGGACATATGTATGTGATCCCCTTTGCTGTTTTTGGTCCTCATTACCGAATTTATCTCTCTGACGACTTGGAAATGGACAATGTTGGATGGGAGCTCAGTCAGGTCCTTCCTATAAGTTATTTATCATGTCACTGTGGGTGTTGGAAGCCTTGTTTTTCTTTGCAATAAATAGTATTGAAGAACGGTAGTAAGAATAAGTAGCTGCCACCTTTGCACAAGAGTGAATGAGATCGTGTTCCATCTGAAGTTGACCTAATATACTTAACAATATCCTTGGTTTATTTTCATTTTTCTTTTTTCTATAGTGGTCTGTTGGGCCACTGTATTCTGCAGTGTGGGCAGATGTTGGGCCTTTTTCATATCAAGTCTCTAGTCATTGATTTCAGAGGGCCAATGTTGGATATTTCCCATTTTATTAGCTTTAGTATCCTTTCTGGATAAAAAAAAATGGCGAGTGTGGATTATTACTCTCTGCTTGGAGACAACATTTTATTCTCAGATTATTGTTAGTATGTTTGTACTTAGAGGGATAAATTTCTCTCTCCCTCTACTACTTGCTCCAATTCTTTCCCTGTTCGTGTTCTTTTATTTTCTTGATTTGATAGCATGGCAAAATGCTGTGTTACGAGAAGACATCGGAGTTCATGTTAGGTATGCATAGTTCGTTTAATTTTTGTGCAATGAAGTTAGGAGCTCAGGTTTTGAGTGCTCTATATTCGTTGAGAGTGGTTAAACTTGATGCTATTTGCTTATTTGCCGACTATTGTTCTGTCTGGTATGCCTTGCTTACGTTTTTGTCTTTATTCTGATTTTACAGTGAGTATGGAAAACTGAGCTGCGGATATTCAAGTTTTAGGGGAAAGAGAGCTAGCATGGAGGATTTCTTTGATCTTAAAACTGCTAAGATTGATGGGCAAATGGTCTGCATGTTTGGGATATTTGATGGTTAGCTTTTCCAATAATCTCATATGTTAATTAATGCATGAATTATGATGTAATTTCGAGTTTAAATTGTGATATGGAATGTTAGTTTTATCCCGTCATTGTCTTGTTCAAGGCTTAGACAGTGTAAATATGAATTGCTCTGATGTCTGTCTCTAAGATCCTTGCGCATGTGTTTGTTTGATTGAAGAAAAGGATTGGAGAAATAGGAATATAATGTTCTTGTAGGCTCTTACCAATTTATTGTCATTATTGTTTATGCTAATATTCCTGGACATGTGGAGCAAAGATATGGTTCTGGGTTTTGTTATTTTGCTTACACCAACAATATTTCCTATTTAAAACAGTCGCCATTTCATCTTTTTATCACATGCATTACAGCAAATCTCTCTTTGGTTGCAGATTTTTGAAGTGCCATCTCATAAATGAGTCAATTTCCAAGTCAGCTTCTACTTATGTTTCTTTACGATTATGTGCACTGTGACAGGTCATGGTGGTTCTCGTGCTGCTGAGTTCCTGCAGGAACATCTCTTCGAGAACCTGATGAAGCATCCACAATTTCTAACTAATACCAAATTGGCTATAAGTGAGTCAACTCTCTGATGTCCATACCTAAGAACCATATTTTTCTTTTGTTGTAGAGCAGATTACTTGGATGCAGTGCAGGATCTCATGCTACTGAAGATGGTTACATTTGTGTACTCAGGACACATTTGAATTGTTAAAATGGAGTCAAGTCACTGTCATATGTTTTTTAATGGGGATCTTAGACGGGTCACTTTTGCACCTGTTGGATGCGTTTCAGCTTGGAACTTGCATAATCTGGGTGGGTGAAACATATAAAGAAGTCAACTTATCAACGAACAAACAAACTTTAAATGGAGAAATGGCATTCCAGTTCATCTTATCCTGTTTTGATGGTGTTGGATCCTGGACCGATCAATTTTTACGTGAACATATGTTTCAGCTGGTAATATGTGTATACTTGCAGGTGAAACATATCAACAAACAGACACAGATTTCCTGGACTCTGAAAAAGATACTTACCGTGATGATGGTTCTACTGCTTCCACAGCAGTTCTGGTTGGTAGTCATTTGTATGTTGCCAACGTTGGAGATTCAAGAACAGTTATATCCAAGGCTGGCACAGGTAATGTTCACATTAAATAGGGTTTAAGTTTGGTGATTATTCATGGCGTACAACAAAATGTGCAAGTAATCCTGGGATCTAGAATTAACATGTTTGACGCTCAATGCTTATAGTTTAGAAAGTCACTTTTCACTTTCTAAAGGAATTTTGGAAGGGGGCTGCCTAGTGGAATAATGATGAAATAGCTGCTATGGATGGAAGTGCATTTGGCGGGAAGAACCTTTAGAACGCATGGGGTGTTGGATGGTCTTTGGGAGTCCAAGTGGAAACTCTGTGCGCTTTCTTTTCAAATTTTTTGAGCAATGGTGGGAAAAACAATGGTTTACTTCAATTGAAGAGCAACTTTGGATGCTGTATCTTATATGAAGAATCGTACTTGTTTCACTTTCAAAATATATACGTTATTTTCAGGAGGATATTTTTTTAGTGGACCTTTACTGTGATACCCAAGTGTGTGTACTGGTTACTCTAGTAGCATGTTTTTCTTTCCTTTTGTTTTGTGTGCGTATGTGGGGGTTTTATACATCAGCTTTATCGGGTCATGATGCATGTTTTGACATGGAATAGGGAGAGATACTTTGATCTTTATGAAGCATAGTAGCTGTTGTTTGGTGAAGCAGTTTCAACCATGGCGACTGCTACTACTTTCATGTAGGGACAGGAAAAGTGCGAGTCGTCAGTTTGTTAGATTCTACTTATTTAGAATGTGATATGAGGTGAAGCGTGTTCAAGTATGATAGTTGTGATTTTTGCAGAGTATTACCCACTCGGCCCTTGTTTATTTATCTAAGCTGTAACCGATTTTTACTTTTTCTATTTCTATTCTTGTCATTATCTATTTATTTGAAATCCGGTGTCACATGATCTTATGGGTTTCCCATACTCTCCCAAATAAGGTATACTACTACACATTTGTTCGCATGTGGGCGTGTGTCCTTATGTAATATTAGGCAAGTAAGAATGGAAGGTGGATGGAAAGTGGTACTTGGTATTTAAGTCAATAAAAGATCAAGTTTTATATGGTAGCTCACATATTATGATTTGTGGAACGGAGTAATAGTTTTCTAAAAACTTCTGCAGCGAAATTCATTCCACGTTTCCAGCTAAGGGAAAGCTGCTGGTGCTGGCATCTGTTAACATAATGGGTTGTACCATGAAAAAATGAGAAAAAAAACAACAGAAGAAAACTTGCAATATACATATAGATGATGGTGTTGTGTCCACAAAGTGTTCTGGTATTCATGAATTCAGCTGGATCTTTTAGGACTGGTTTTTGTGAAACAAAATTAATGATAGTCATCATAGTCTCAAATACCGGTCTCATTGTAATTTATTTCTTTCAGATCGTGGGGGCGAAACTTCTATACAGACACTACCACCATTTTGAGTTCCAACATTAAGAATAGCCAGAGCCAGAGTAGTCTTCTGACAATAAGTATTGTTGTCGATAATACTTCGTAGGAGGACAGATAAACATTGATGAAAGAGGCAAAGTAGATAATGTAAATTACTAGACATCAAAACCACACTTTTGTTATTGTTCAAGGGGATTTGTTCCTCCCTGAAAGTTTTAGCAACTGTACACGTGCCATGTGGGTTGGTGTCTGCTGATTCACCTATTTGATATCCTCTGTTTGTATTTCTTTAAATCAAGCAGTGTCTACATGCCTCATGGGTCGTTAAGGAGGGGTTTTTCATTCATTGTGGAGAATCCACATTAACAAAAAATAATAAAATAAATTAAATGCTAAATAGTACATTTAAATTAACAACCATGCTAGATTGGTCCATTCCAACTATCAATCCACCAGATCTGTATGCTTGACAGGAGTAGTTACTTGGTTAGCTTTTGCAAACTTGTTAGCGAAATTTGTGAATCTATTATTCCTCGGATTAATGTGCTACGCGTAGCGCATCACTTGCCATACACAAATTGCTTACTGCTATTTATTTCGTTTCGTCAATATTTCCTTGGAAGTTATAGTCCACGTGTTATGATGCGAGGGTCCATCTGTCTTCTTGTCAGTGTATACTCTCCCAGGTAGGTTATAAATTTGTTGTCCTTTTGATTCAAACTTGGTAGGTGGTTGTAAGATTTAAACTCTAAACTGCCTCGACTCATTTTGCTTCATTCCATTTTGTAATTTTGTTTGAGTAAATCAAGTGGGTACAAAATTAGTAGTCATTCGTACACAAAACAAAATTGTTTCAGTGACTATATACTGTATGGTTAAAGTAATTCTTGCTTATGATTTCTTGTGATGCACATTTCTTGCACATTGAACACCAAAAAACGAGGAAAAGAAAAGAATGGAGAAGGATTGTATAGTTTGGCTGTAATTTCTTAAAAAGTTTCTTGCTTTGTGCTTGACAGCAATTCCTCTTTCCGAGGATCATAAGCCAAATAGGAGTGATGAGCGGAAGAGAATTGAAAGTGCCGGGGGCGTTGTAATGTGGGCAGGTAAAACTTCATGTCTTACATTCCTTGACTTTCTGATTAAAGAATCTGCATTTTAGTTGTTTGTCAACTATGATAAAAATTACTTTGTGTGACACAAGTTTCACCTTTGGGGCTGGCCCAATATTATTCCTCGCATGTGTTCTTAGCTTGAAATTTCAGCTTGTTGAATAGATGGGAGGCATTGGTTCGCTAAGAAGCAGGTGCGGACGCAAACGTCGACACAAACACAGATATGGACATGGGACACGGTAATTTTAAATAAAAGAAAAAACGGACACGGCGGAGGACACGACAAGAAATATGTATGTCTTTGGATAGATATTTAGTTGTTACTTAAATGGTCAGTCTATCACCTAAACTAGTAGAATCTTTAAACAAGGGTTTTATTTGGTTGAAATTTCTTTATTTGTATGTTTTCCCTTAGTTTTTTTAATATCATAATTTGACCCCCTCAGATAGGCTTTTAATATTATAAAATCATCCCCATCATATTTTCACCGCATGTCTAATTTGAGACACGTATTTCCCCGACATGTTCCCATATGAGTCCCTGTTTTTCCCGGTGTGTCGCGTGTCACCGGCGTATCTGACACGGATACGGCGAGCAGTTACTTTTGTCAGTGCTTCATAGTTGGTTTTAATTGTTCCTTTTTTGAGTGATCATCTGAAGTTCATACTCCGGACTTGAAGCTGTTTCATATCACTATCAAGGGTCATCTAGTGACAACTCGTCTATGAGTGAGTGGAGTCAGCATTTCGTGGCTAAGTTATCAATGTAGCTGTTTACTTCAGATATTCTTATGCTTCAAAGGCTTACTTTTCTATTTGAAGTAGTGCAACTTCCAGGACTTTTTAAGACTGACGATTCTGAGCATTAGACTAGGGATGAGGGTTAGAAAAATGTTTCAGCTTGGTGACTGGACCTGCATTGCGACTCAATGGATTCTACCCTGGTACATTCAGGTCAAACCAGAAACTTTGATGGGTATCCTGGCTTGAGAATCTAAGTCATATCGCCCCAAAAATTGACAGTATTTTTTTTGTTTATGCAGTATTTAAGAGCATCTATGTTAGAAACTTATCCGTATAGGGCAATATTATGCACTGTGGGTATTGATGACCCTGATCTTGGTACATACCTCGCATCAGTAAGTATAATGCATCATCGAAGTTGGGCTAGGTCAGTTGGCAATAACTCCTGCCATAGACCAGATTTCCCCGCCCTAGGCTCCAGCTTGCAATGTAGCTAAATGTAAGGGGTAATTATAATGCACAGGGCTATATAAAAACCTTGACTTGATTCTCTTTCAGGCACTTGGAGAGTAGGTGGCGTCTTAGCAATGTCCCGTGCTTTTGGTAACCGCATGTTGAAGCAATTTGTTGTGGCCGAGCCTGAGATCCAGGTAATCTTTCAAAACCGTCAAATTTGTAGTCCTATTCTGTTTTTGTGTACCATGAGGTGAAGTTTCGTGGTACATTCTTCTTCTCTCTCTCAATCAATGAGCGGCGGTGAGAATATTTTAGGGGAAGGGCCTAAGTCAAGAAAGGACAAAAACTAGTCATTTCCTTATTATCCTGTTCATCCCAAGAAATCTTCAATGATCTTCCGAAGCCCGACGAATAAATGGGTTTTCCCTTGTGGTATTTTTACCAAATGTTGAAGTTCTTATTCTAGTATGATGCAATTAATTTGGTGGAACCATAGATTTTGCTCTGGAATGTAAGTAGGTATGGATTGTTCTTGGAAATGAATTGATGTTGAAAAAGGACTTGGGTGTTGGGAGATGGATGTGGTTTGTAAAATTTGGCTAAATATCAAAGCATCAATTGAAGAGTGATTAGAATTGGTAATTCAATAGCGAGATTTTTAATCTCGTTGGTAATGGGCATATCGAACACTTGGATGATTTATTGTTTTACAAGTAGGTGTTAGATTCTAATGTTTTGAGGTGGCTCTGTGTCATGTTAATTGCATTTTTATATCCAGAGTTTTGCATGTTTTCTGAAGACTACCTAAAAAGAAGCAAATGGTCCTACAAATAATGGGTAGTGAGAAATGTCTACAGTTTCTTTCCTTGTGTTCCAAGATTATGATCCTTGAATTTCATGCAATGTTCACATGTTTTTCAGGATGTAGAAATTGATGAAGAATTCGAATTGCTTGTGCTTGCAAGTGATGGGCTATGGGACGTGGTACCCAATGAGGTAATCCCACCCTTTTGATGTGCGACAACTGTAAAAGGTTCATTAGAATCCTATATTCCCCCTTGTTAGCTTGTAGTCTGGCATTTTTTATGGCTAGTGGCTACTAACTTGTACCTGGGTTAGGTGTTTTAGAATGTGTTACTCGAAAAATAAGATTAAAAACAAAAAAAAAAAACTTAGCTTTATGGAACAAAATGGAAATAAAGAAGGAAGAAGATTGGGGAATGCCCCTTAAGTAGTTATAATCTTTTTATGTTGATTCAAGTGGATCCAATCATGTGGTTGATGCTGAGGCCTGAATGGAAGGACTACGGACGCCATGTTGGGGCCATGGAAATAGTTGCAGATCTATGTTGTGCTGATTGTTGTTGCGGGCAGAGAGGAGTATCCGCAACATTCCTTTTAGGCTGTCTCGATCAAGGATTTGCTTTGTAATCAGTGAGAAAAAATATACTCCCTCCAATTTGTCTGGGAAAGTTCCCTACATTGTATTCTCCATCCACAAGTCCTATACCAGACCTTATTAGGATGTACTCTCTTTTTGTAATCAGGACGCTGTGGCACTTGCACGAGCAGAAGAAGAACCAGAGGCGGCGGCACGGAAGTTAACAGAGACTGCTTTCACACGGGGCAGTGCCGATAACATCACCTGCATTGTGGTAAAGTTTCACCACCACAAGGCAGATCAAGCCAATCCAGAGCACGAGTAAAGAGATTTGAAGGACATTACCTCCCTGAACATTTGGGCAAAGCTAGCCGAAGATGTTGACATTACAATGCCCTATTCTGCAAGAGGAGATTTGTTTATTCATTGTTTTGTTTCTAGTTTTGCTATCTTTTGTTATTTGTTGGTATTGAGTGAACGTGGACATTTAACTGTGTTTATTCTCTCACATGTTTATTCTTCTGTGATCTTCCTGGCACCAGTGTCATTTGGTTATTCCAGTTGTATTTCCAGTAAAATGATGCTTCTACCTTATCTAGCGGGCTCAGTAGGCCATTATGACTTGCCTTCTCGCATTATACTGCTTGACAAGTATTTGTAGTTCAAACAACCTCTGCTCCAGAGTTCCGTTTTTCGGAATCTCGGATACCTGTCTGTTCTCTTTCGAATATTGGGTTCTGCATATATCTGTATATGGAAATGCGTATAAATTGTAGATTGGTTATGACCACTAAGTTTGATGTGAAACAAGAAGATTCACAATATCACCTTCTTTGAATCTTTTCAATCATCAATCTGATCTCTCAGTCTATGTCTCCTTATGTGTAACTTTTTCTCTCAGTTTTTGTTTCTAAAACCTTCTTTGTGCCAGAAATAGGAACTCTATTTGTTGCAGGAGGATTTTGTAGGTGATTCACGTCATGCTCCATTGCAATACATGAGCTTGAAAGTTTGTCCCAAAATATTTACTCACAAGTCTTGAGTTCAAGCCCCGTCCCCTTCTCTGCCACCAAATTTATCATATATAGCTCACTTGTACTGAAATTACAAGGGAAGCACGCTTGACGGATAGCCCTCGATGCTTACTGGACTTGGGTTCGAATCTTAGCATCCTCAGTAGTTAACTCAAAACATCTTGAATTTTTAAGTTTCGAGTGAATTATCCTTGGTTTGTATTATCACCTCTCATTATCAAGAGAGAAATAAAAAGTCAATGTCTTCTCATTCAGTTTTTATGATAATCAATAGTTATCAAATAATTTTTTTACTAGTTTATTGTACCGAATATCTCGTTAATCTATTTTCACCAAATTATTTTGTTTTATTTTGTATTTTGGAGACATTATTGATTTAGGTCTAGATCCGGTCTTAATTTTTTACTAGTTTATTTCATAGTAAAAATGGTTTGTTGATTATGACGTGGTGCTAATTAAAATTTTATAATTCATAATATGTTCAAAGGGTTAGATATAGTATTTATAGAACATACAGAGGTTTGTCATTGTTGTGTGAATTAGAGAAGTCATAGGATTTGAAGTTTGACATTTGGTCCTAGGGTTTCCTACGTAGTTGTCGCAAATTGCAATACATGTCCATTTCCTATGCGATCAGAATCAGATGCAGCCCCAAATCTTAAATCGAACAGGTACTCGACCCGCCCTCTCTCTCTCTCTCTCTCTCTCTCTCTCTCTCTATCTGCGTGTGTGTGTGTTCGGAACACCCCCTTCTTTTCTCTCCCCATCTCTCTCGTCGTCTATATTTATATTTGTTATTTTTTGTGGGTAATTTAGATGCTTAAACATAATATGTTTGGGGTCTAGTAATTAAACACTCCTCCTAGAAAATTGGGATGCCCGATCCACGCATCCAGAGTGAATAAATTTAACGCAGATGCAGATGTGTAGCATACATATAGGGCATCTTCAATTTAGCATTTTTTTTAGGCTCTGAAGCAGTGGCTTCCTAGGCTTCTGCCCAGGGCGGGCCCTGGTGTGGTTGGTTAGCTTACAATGTTGTAGTTGGTAGTTCAGTACTTCAGTTTATCTTTTATGAATGCTGCCAACTGGATTCTAAATTGTGAAACAAGGCGCATAAATTGTTCGTGGTTGAAACAAGTGATTGTGAGCGATCGAATGAGTGAAGCAAGCTGGAAATGTTTTCACGCAGAAAGAACCATTTTTTTAATGATTTTTTTTTTTTTTTACAATCCAAAGGGAGAAATGGGAGTTAAATTGTAGGGCTGAATTGCTGTGATTTTCTTGCTAATGAACTCGGTCTGTTGTCTTTTCATACATAAAAATTTCAATCTCTGTTGTCTAAATAATGACGAATGTGCATGCACCTATTCCAACCGATTTATAGATCTGTCTGGTAATTTTGAATCTATGAATATTAGAGTCATTGCAAAATAATGCATGCTCACACACTTCCCTAATGGCCAAAGGATATGGTAACTTGCACCCTGCTAATTGTGAATTTTTGAATGATCTGAATTTGATATTTCTGTTAATCCTCGTGAATCTTCTTCCATTTTTATTAGACTAAGATTTTGTTACCAAATTAGACACTAAATTGTTGGAACTGAAGAACATTAATGGACTTTCATTCCTTATAAAAGTTGTCAAACAGTAGATATTCTTTATGATTTGACATCAGCGCATGGTTTTAGTTTGAAAGTTTATGTTTAGCAAGACTGCACGAAACAGATTTTTTTCTTCTGCTTTAGAATATCTAGTCGGAGTTATTTCTTGCAATTTTTTTCCTTTTTGACAAGTCTACCCAACATCTTGTCTTGCACCAGGTAATCAAGCATTGCACTAGTGATGTGCCTCTGTGCTTAAAACATGGGAGGCCCATTGTACATTGAACTTTTGCTTGAGTCCTGGCTTTCTCTTGTGAACTTTATGTTATTGGGCCTAGTGAACCGAGAAGAGAAATAGCCAGGTTTATTGAGATTCACACTACATACGATGGAATGCAATAAAGAAGAGGCCATCAGGGCAAAAGTTATTGCTGAGAGAAAGATAATAGAGAAGGATTTCGCTGGTGCAAAGAAATTAGCCTTGAAAGCCCAAACTTTGTACCCTGGGCTCGAGGATCTCTCCCAAATGTTGACTACTCTTGATGTGCATATATCTGCTGAGAATAGAGTAAGTGGGGAAGTGGACTGGTATGGGGTACTTGGTGTAAACCCCTCCGATGATCCTGAAACAGTGAGGAGACAGTACAGGAAGTTGGCTCTCATGCTTCATCCTGATAAAAACAAATCCATTGGTGCAGAAAGCGCATTTAAGCTCCTTTCTGAGGCCTGGAGTTTGTTATCGGATAGGGTCAAGAGGTTAGCATATAATCAAAGGAGGGCTTCAAAAGGATTCCAACACAGAGTTCCTCCATCCACACCCTCACATGCAAATGGCTTTCATAATGTCTCAAATATCGCAACATCAAATGCAAAGACACAGAACAATTGGGTTCCTGCTCCTTTTCCAAGAACTGATACATTTTGGACGATATGCCACCGGTGCAAGATGTATTATGAGTATCTTAGGGTATATCTCAATAATATGCTCCTTTGCCCCAATTGTCAGCAGGCTTTTCTGGCATCAGAGACCCTGCCACCTTCGGACTTCTCTAAACCACAGAATTCATCGTCTCAGCAAAGGTATCAGAATGCAGGTGGCCCTCATGCTACTAATAATAGTAGTACATCCATGAACCATGCGAACATGCAGCAGGCTCCATTCACTAGAACAGCGAGTGTTGGTAACACAGTATCATTACCTTCTGTAGCTGCAAAAGCTGGAAATGTTGGTCAGCAGTCAATTGAGAAACTGAAGAGACAGCATGAAGAAGCGCAGGGTGCTGGTGGCTGGGAGAGGTTCTTGAAAAAGAAAAGAGAATTAGACAACAATAGTGACACTAGCATCAGAGAGTTTACACCTTTTGAAATGCGGAACATGCTGATACATAAGGCTAGGACAGAAATTTGCAAGAAGCTAAAAGAATGGAGCTTGGAGACCGTGACCAAGGCTGCAGACACAAAGAAAGAGAAGGCCAAGGGAAAAGAAAAAGAGAGAGGCTCTGTGAAAGGTGATAAACGTGAACCAAATGGGAATAGAGTGTCTTCTGGTACCAAGTGTTTCACCAGCACTTCTTCCAAGGATAAAAAAGAGACAAAATCAGTGTCAATTAATGTACCAGATCCTGATTTTCATGATTTTGACCAGGACCGAACAGAAAGTTCTTTCGGCGATAACCAGGTTTGGGCCTCATATGATACTGATGATGGCATGCCTCGCTTTTACGCCATGATTCATAAGGTAATATCGTTAAATCCATTTAAGTTGCGGATCAGTTGGCTTAACTCAAAAACCACCAGTGAATTTGGTCCGATGGACTGGGTAGGTTCTGGTTTCTTTAAAACGTGTGGGGATTTTAGGGCCGGCAAGCATGAAATCAACTCATCTCTAAATTCATTTTCACATAAAGTTAAGTGGGCAAAAGGTCTACGTGGGATCCTATGCATATTCCCCCAAAAAGGAGAGGTGTGGGCTCTTTACAGAAACTGGTCTCCTGATTGGAATGAGAATACCCCAGATGAAATGATACACAAGTATGACATGGTGCAAGTGCTTGAGGATTATAATGAGGATCAAGGAGTCTCCGTTGCTCCTCTCATCAAGATTTCTGGTTTCACGACCATATTTCGTGCACATACGGAACCTGAGAAAGTCAGGAGAATACGGAAAGAGGAGATGCTTCGATTTTCTCATCAGGTCCCAAATTACTTGCTAACAGGCCTAGAAGCTCAAAATGCTCCAAAAGGATGCCAGGAGCTTGACCCAGCAGCCACCCCTTTTGACCTCCTTCAAGTAATTACAGATGCCGATGAGGCAACAATGGACAATAATGATGGGAGAGAGATTTTGCAGAGCAATTCAGATATTAGG
>JABCMJ010026758.1:0-10781 GCA_014822125.1 Arbutus unedo | reverse complement strand
CTCTCTCTCTCTCTCTCTCTCTCTCTCACCCTCACAGTGTGTGTGAGTGAGATATTGCATATGCCTTCATAATCCCAGATAATGGAATTATGAATAGCAACATATTAGACTAGTGGGTCTCAGAATTTGCTAATTCTCTCTCTCTCTCTCTCTCTCTCTCTCTGTGTTTTGTGTGTGTTGTGTGTGTGATATTGCAATTGCCTTCATAATCCCAGATAAGCTGGAACTGGGTGCTTATCTGATTCATGGGAGGCGAAGAAAAAACTATGTGGAAGTTTCGCTGATAGCGCCTCTCTCTCTCTCTCTAGAAGGCGTTTACTAGTAGCTTTCCATATATTCCTAAACTTTATTGTTTCTCTTTTCTTCTACTTCAAATTTACCAATACTCTTCCTTAAATCTAGCATTCCCTGAAACTTGTTTTATCTTAAAGATGGTATAATAAAGCCAGTCGCAGAATCATCCCCCAAACCCAGATGTCTCTGTTTCTGCATTTTCTGCGTGTTTTTTGTGGCCTCAGTGTAACAAGATTGAAGCTGTTAATGGATCTGGAATTGATTACCAACATAATTATTACAAGTGGGTTGCTAATTAACGACATTAATATCGAGAAATTATGAAAAATCATTCATATAAAAGCTTGTATTTGCCGAAAGTCACGAAAAATCTGTATTTGCCACCATATTTTTTCACATAGTTAAAAAAATCGAAAAAGCATATAAATATGAATAAAACTAAAAATTAAATAAGATTATAATTAAAATAATATAATTTTAAAAAGAAAATCGACTTGAACTCATTTTTGGTTATAATTTTTTTATCTAATTCATTTTTTTTTTTGTCAAAATGAATAATGAATCTGATTAATAAAAAATAATGAAGAAATAATGATGTTAATATCGAGAAATTTAGGACGATGAAAGCCTTATTGACTTTATATTTCGTATGTGGTGGAAAATGCAAGTTTTTCATAAATATTGTTTGATAAAATTGTTACTCCACTAATTAGAGAAGTAAAAATAATGATTTGAAGAACTTTTTTAAAATTCATTTTTAAGTTTTATCCTAACAATTAAAATTATTAAAATTTGATTTGTAAATTGAGGATAATGCCTTCTTAAGAAATTGAAGATAAGTTGTAAATCAAATTTTAAAAAATTCAATTTAGATTTTCCGTATACAAATTTGCACATTACTATTTTTCAAAAACTTATTTTGTATATTATTATTCAAATACTTTTATAAATTCTTATTATAATTTAGAATACTAAAAATTACGATTTAAAATCTAGAATTCAAAATATAAGTAACCTTCAATACTCTCTAATTTTGACTTATTCGTGTTTAGTGTAGCATATGATCCCCATAGAGATTTTTGACACATCAAAATAAGATATGAAAATTAGTCGTGCAATATATCCAATAGAAAATTTTCATCTTCGCATCATCTATAAGGACTCCACCACATGTTTATCAGGCCAAAACTAAAATCTCAATCGCATCTTACAAGTGTTCAAAAGTACATTTAATCCCATCAAGCGACTATGAAAACTTAAACCTAGACATTGAACAAGCAATTCTCGAGCTTACCCACTAAACCAACTGCATCCCCATCAAGGGATATAGTTTCAACTAGCACTTCATGTGAGATAACATCCAGTTCTTGTTGGTTTTTTGCATTCCGCAAACGCAAATCAAATGAACTGGAATCTTATCTGTGAGCCTATATGTGAATTTTGAAAGCGTCTTTCAAAAATTATTGCACGAGATACTTCAAAAAGAAAGTGGAAGCTAGCTTAGAGCAAAGTCAGCTGCTTAACCTGCGTCTTTCGCGAATGAAAAACTCATTTATTCCTTCTTCCTTACTTTTAAAGTTCTTGTGAAAAATTATTTAAAATAAATCCATTCATATTTGTAAAAACGATATCCCCTCTTTTTCTAAAATGAATATGTTTCTCAAATGAAAGCTTCGGAGAAAGCATGGTGTTACGAGGTTAGATGCCTTGAAATACTCTTTCGATCTCACTTAAGCTATAAAGATTGGATGGACGAGATTTAAACAATTCAATGACTTTCTCGAAAAAGACCAACTTAGCCTTCGAAAAGAGTGCCATAGAAGGCGCTCACCACATTCTCAGTGAATAGACCAACTTCATTTTTTATGCAATAAATCGCAATAGCCACAAAAGGATTTGAAAACAGCGGGGCAGTCATTTGTTCAGGTCACAACTTATGCGACAAAGAATTTCATTGGTCCCATTCTAATATTGGAAGTATAAATATAATGAACACAATTTATTGGAGAAAGTAAAAAACTACTACTCTTTGTAACTAATTGTAACTAGAAGTAGAACTAACGGTTAGAGAACGAAAGATCTGATTGTGTTATTAGTATTACTAGTAGAAGTGCTCACCATACAACTCACTTGAACTAAAGTATTCAGCACAGCCCAAAGATTGTTAGGTCCTGAATATTGAAGGTTTTAAAATTACATAAATACCCTTATACCCACATATGTGGGTATACGAAATATCTGCATTCATGAGCGGAATTGTCTTTTTTATTTCATTTCTTTCACAAGTCAAAAGGAGACACGTTAACTGCTGATGTACACACTGCTCGACTGGCGAACGATCGTGTTTTTCTCAGGATTTATCATTACTCATGTCAACATTCTCGCTTCTAATATCTCCTGGTATTGTCACCAATAACCTTCCACTACTGACACTTGAAAAATCAGCTTCCAACAATTTATTCAAACAGATTAGACTAAATTATGTTCTACAAAAGACTTCATAATCTAATAATCCAATAAATACAGTCAGCCGACATTCTATCAGAAAAGAGCAAATTTCCTGATTACCAACAGTCCACTATTTTGCTGCATATAATAGCAGTTGCAAAAATGGTTGCTCAATATAATTAATAGAACACAAAAGAAATATGTCCTTATGCTGCTAACTCAAAAACTTTAAAAAGGTGCCGTTGATCCCATTAGAAAATCTTGTTGCAGCAAATGCTTTGAGCCTACTTGTTGTATAAGTAGGCAAAGGTGAAGAGAAAGAAACCTGCCATCTGCACCATCATTCCAATGTTACATGATCAAAAACCACTCAATCTTGTATAAAGCCAGAAGATTTACTTTCGGAATACAATTAAGTAAAAACTAAGAACAACGAACTCCCCTCTAACTGTTAGGATTGCAAGCCAAAGAACAATACAAAAGTCTAAACATAATCCCAATTCCATCAAGGAAAGGTGGTAGTATACTAGAAATTCAGAAACCAAAACGGGCAAAATCCCATTTGAGAGAGAGAACATGCTTAGTTCCACTAGTGTATCTGAAAAGTGACATACAGGCACTTGATGTAGTCGCATAGCCAAAAAGACTGAAGACTTCATTGCCCCATGGAAATTACATGCTAATTCTTAATTCTGCTACCGACGAAATCTCCGCTCCCTTAAAGTTGCAGCACACCCCAGAAATTAAGTCTACATACTCAAGAGGGTGGTTCGCTTTGTATGGACAACTTACTTGACATTCTTCCAAGATATTGGGTGAAACAATGAGTATGATTTTATAAGTATCCCATGGCTTACTTAAGCATAGATTGAGGTTGAAAAGGGCCAGATTCTAGCTGCATAGTTGTATGACATAATTCCTTAGTGATTTGATTATTTGTTTTCCAACGTGATCTAGGCTAGACAAGTTTTTGATATCAATTGGATCTGTATCCAGCCAGATCTCTGCGATATACTGGTATCCTCTGGGACCCCAGCTTAATCCCACCGATGGTTAAGCTAAAACATACTTTTTTTACCATGGTGCCCGAACACAAGCACAACAAAGTGCTCCAACACCATAATACTTCAGCCATTGTCCCGAAAGAACGGCGCAATAGAAGGTACAACAACTGCTTGCTTTTGAATATTCCTCGTTAAGGTGTTAGGTGGTGGGCCCAACAAAGTATATCAAATTAACATAAAAAAATGTACTCTCATAAGAATGCATCCAACAAAGAAAGAAGTTACCATGGTGAAAGATGCTCCGTAATAGGGAAAAGCTGCTGTTAGGAATCTTTCATATTCATTGTGTCTGAAGGGTCTAACGGGAATCTGCAAATGTATAATTTTAAAGGGTGATGAGCCCATGGTAGCAGCCAACAAAGTAACAGTTAGGTAAACCTCGAACTATGAATTAGCAAATACCGGTGTAGCCAATAAAGAAACCATTTACTAGTACTTCTATCATTTAAGCGACTTAGTTGCTGGGGTAAGAGAAACCAGATAAATATCAAAACAGCAGCTAACAAGTAACGATTTCTCATTTGATTTTCTTGAACATGGAAAACACACTCCTGGTGAACTTCTCTTGCCGACGTGAGTACTAAAAGAGACTAGGTACACAATACAAGACGAATATAACAAGGTCCCAGCATGGACCTGAATCCTGCACCTTCCCCTTTGGGTGTGACAGGAGCTGCAACTGGCTGTAACATGAAAGCATTTTTGGTTCACAAACAAATTTGGGTAAAGTCAGGGCCAGGTTCCAATCTCAAGGGTATACCAAGTTTTTCTTATTTTCACTTCCTGTTCACTCTTATCGTATCATTTGACATTTTAAAAGAAAATAAATCACATCACAGCTAATAGTTATGCTTTCAATCTTTGCTCTTCATATTTCCTGACCAAATCCAACTTGTCAGATAAGAGAAAGATTAACTACCTGCTTTGCTAGGGACAAGCTTGTGTATCCAAGCTGCTGGTACTCTACCTTGAACTGGAATACACCATAAACATCCGGAACCTTGAAAGATGTAAAATAGAGGCCCTGTGGAAATAGATAATTTTGAAGACCGGTGTTCCAAGAAAAAGGTCTATCCTAAACGTATGGCAGTTTTGAAATTATAAATCAAGTTCTGTACCTTCTGATCAGTTGACAAGGTCTTCAAAACATAGGGGCTCATCATGAAAAACTGTACTTGAACATCATTGGCCACATATGGTTCCCAGCTCTTGCCAGACCACTCATAAATTTCAACAGAGTATTCCTTCAATTAGACTTAAGAGTCAGCAGAAGCAAAACCTTTTCTCTTTATTTAACCATTCATTTATGTCATCACCATTACACTAAATCAGTGGACATTTTTACCAGCTCGTCACTAATTCGGTACATGGAAGGTTCATCAGCTTCCCCAACTTTGTTGTGTCTAACATTCACGGCCTAGAGATCAAAAATCATATTAGACTTTGAAAGGTGACAAAGTGGAAGCTTAAATAGTGCTGTAAGGTTATGGGAGTAATCATTTTTGCGAAACTAACACATTATTTTGTGAACAGCACCATAAACACAGACGAATTAGACATTAAGGTCAGAATAAAGCTCTGTAGATTGTGAAGACAACTAGCTACAAGTCTTCCCTCACCTTGAGGTGACCTCGTTCATGGAAAACCCATTTGCTAAGTTCAGTCAAAAACAGCTCATTACCAGATTTTGCTTGTCTGCAATCACAAGATAAAAGATCATTAAGAGAAAGGAAAAGCAGATTGCTAGCATTAAGGAGCTATAGTGCAGGAGGAGGACAAAATGAGCCGTTTTGGACAAAGAATCATCCAATCCATAAAACTCTTCGAATATCAAAGTGCAAAAAATCAAATAAGGAAATTGTAGATTGTATATCAATAAATGATTTACAAAACAACATAAATTTCCAGCTAGCCATGCACATTAACAAAATAAGTAGACAAAAAAATCCATATAAAGACTTTTCACATAAAAACTTCATCTCTCAGAATTTATTATCACAAGAAGTTTCGGTGCAGTTCTCATACTTCCAATCCAACCTTACCTTTCTTAAAAGATATAGTACCCAATGCAACCTATTAATTAGCCAAACTCAATAAGCACAACAGGCCAGACGTCAACATATAAAAAACATTTTTGATGAGGTCCAGAAGAAAGGGTTGGGCAAGGGTGTTGAATGCATCAGATAAGAATTTCAATCGCTAAGGGAAGGCAATGGCCCCATGAAATGAATATGCAGCATCAGCCCTGAATGGACTTCCAAATTCACCTTAAAGTATTTAGAAAATCATAAAGGCAAAAAGATGTGAACCATTTATGCTTATGACCAACGTCAAACATTTAAAAGTTACTTCAGGATTCCAATCCATAAGTTGTTAGGTTATTCTCCAGCTCATAAAGAAAGAGAAGGGAGAAAGGCCGTAGCTTGTTATTGATGTGCAGCTCAAGCTTTTATTGGCTCCGTTTTTCCAAAATTGAGTTGGCATATGCTGAAAGGAAGGGAAGGCTAGGTTTTCTCAAAACATAAACAGGAAAGGCTTGGCTTTGTTTCATAGCACTAAGGAAATTTCATGTACATATGGGTAATGCTGAACCAATCTAAGTGGGAAAGGCCGAAGGCTCCAAAAACATCACACAAGCAGCCCAACAAAGTAAACTCTGTAAGATGATTAAACCTCACAAGTTCAAAAAATCAATTCAAAATTCTACCGCTTGTGCATCATTTTGATGATGGGGCCAGCTCATAGCTTCATTGACAAGACGATAGGCAAAAGCTACCTATGTACATTAATCACAAAACCAACCCAATTACTATTTCACAAACCATGTGAAAATTGGAAGATGGTCTGCCTAAATCTCAATAAAAGAAACAAAAATATTAGGGAAGGAATAAACATCTAAAAATCGCATTAATGAGGGGCAGTCAACCAAGATAGCACCCTTCCCACTGTATGCAACAACAGGTAGTAATCATTAACCACAATCGACCAGTAATTACAAAAAAAAGGTGAGAAAAGTTTCACGCACTTGATCGGGCTCCCTGCCTTCTGCACCTCAGATCTGAAGAATCTGAATACAGACCCAAAGTTTATTTTAGAAGAGGAAAATATGATGACGAAACTCATAGTCAGCTAACAAATACTACATACCGATTACTAAACATGCTTAGTGAACCAGAGATCAGCACTCGGGCATTGTTTCTTGCCTGCAGCATCAAACATCTGTTACTAATGTGTTCACATATGGCTTATATTATACTTCTAAAAACAGTTCAGTTTACTTGACATTGAGTCAAAAAGTTGCATCATCCACTAGGCCAACAAGAAGTTTACATGATTTAGTCATGTACTTTCTCTGCGATTGCGAATACATACTTTTCTCTTTCTTACATCTGGTTTCAACAATGGCCTTTTCATGCATGTAAAAAGGATAGGAATAGACAAATGCAGGAAAAAGTTAATAAGGCCTTTTATGCAACGGTGTGATGAAGAATCATCTCATACGCTGCTATTATAGTTGGGGTAGTACATAAAGTAAAGCTTTAAAAAAATTCACCAATAAGCAACAAAGATCAATCAGCTTCATTGCTCTCGGTAATTACATATATGGGAAGGATATAAACTACATACTACAGTCAATCATTTTCATGGTGTCAAAAACATAAAGCATCAGGAAGCCAATAGCTCAATGAAATATGCAGGTAACGCTTTGTTATCTTACAATTCACGCTCTCTACATGTATAAAGTCAGGAAAGCATAGTAGCGTTGATGCTAAACTCCTGCTCTCTTCATCAATTAGACCCAGGAATGACCGTTATTAATTACAAAAGTTGAAGACGCAGCAAATTCACACACACACATACACAGAGAGGAGAGAGAGAGAGCAGAGAGATTGTCCAGAATCAACCTACCTGCACAACTGAAACCAAAGAGATTGCAGATCCACTGAGGGAGGGAGGAGTTGATAGCTTGGTTTTTGGATTAGCAGAATATGCTGAAGAAGACGCTGAAAGAACTTTCAACACCTATAAAAGTACCGCATATATAAGTTCTTTTACTGCAATGGCATAGTGGAACGACTGAGCAGTTAAATCTAAAACATCCATTTTATTTCATTCCTAATCCTTTAAAGTCCATTACCATCCAACAAAATTAAATGCTCCGAATGTTGCATCAACGTGAAATAAGTCAGATACAAGGGAGACAATTTACCAAGCTATTGGCAGGATTCAATGAATGACCGATTCCCTGAAAGAGTACTGGAGCCTGCAGAAATTTTGCAGAAATCAAGTTACAAGGGCTCTATACTCTAAACGCAGACATGCCTAATGAACCTCTAATGACTCAAGGCCGCAGGTAGTACAATGTTAAAATGCACATGAAGTGTCAAGGCTTGTCTGAGAGAGAGAGAGAGAGAGAGAGAGAGAGAGAGAGAGATGCAGGACACGGAAAACTGACATTGTTGAAAATGGCATACCAGTGGCGACGAGATATCTACCCCAGGCATTTACGAAGCTGTAATTATTTAATTCATTGCTTCTCGATAGCAGAAAAAAATAAAAGCTAACGGCAACTTGCCGAAGTGTTAATTTACAAAATAGGGAGGACGAAGTAAACTAACCCATATCAGTTGTAGACACAAAGCCCCAGGACAAAATATTAAACTGGAAATTACCTCAATTTTCTTGCTTCCCAAAAGCACGTCAGAATTAATGAAATCTTCACTCGCAATCAATGTATGATCACCTTCCGCATCTGAAACTGCATAGCTTGTGTGATCAATAACCATAGCTGACTGATCCTGTATCGACGAATAAACCAACAAAATCCATAAAGTTTTGTGCTTTAGCTTATAAATCAAATTGTAATTTAGAATCTTCAGCTCAAAAAATTTCACATTATAGCATGTAATAGATTTACAAAAAGAAAAAACAATAGAGACTAACCATTGGAAATAACACCGAAAATGTATCACTCCAACACATCCAAGTGAACGAGAAAAAACCACAAAAAAAAAAACATATACTTGCCTCATCAAAATCAACACCGCACTCAGTCGCAATCTCTCGAATTATATCAGAGGCAGAATTATCTGCCGCAACAATCAAATCATGACCAGAATCAACGAAATCCACAACAGCTGCCAAATCGATGGATCCTCCGAAACCTGGAAACAACAGCAATCAAAGGAAAACTGAACCAAAAACTAGCGGAATCTAACCAAATACAAGATGGGACTTTTACGAATCCACATCACTTTATGTATACATATGAGTACATAGAGAGGGAATTACGGTCAGTGGATGGGGAAAAGAGGATCAAGCCGTCGTACAAGTACTGGCCGTATCTCTTTAACCCGATCTTGGGATCATCGGCGAGTTTGAAATCGAGGACGAAGCCTCGAGACTGGAGAGAGTTGAAGAAGATAGAATGGGAAGATTGGAGGGCGAGGTCATCGAGCAAGACGAGGATTCGACGGTCGGTGGGGTTTCCGGGAGTGAAAGAGCTGCAGATCGTTGATAATAAGGGGATTGCGACGAGGAAGATCAAAGGGAGTCTCGACATTGTTGCGTTGCTAGGGTTTATCAGCTATCCAGATCTTTATGTGAGAGAGAGGACAGAGCTCCGCCTGCTATCGAGTGGAGTTTCAAAGTCGTGTTTCGTCAGAATTGTTAATTGCCCAGAGCCCCCATTGGGATGGTAAGAAATTACAAGAAAAAAAGAATATTGCGGACTTGTGGTGTATTTATTAATTTTGTGTTAAATTTTTATAAATTATTAGTTTTTTTCGTAAAAAAATTATGAAGTAAATCTTATAAAGATTTACAAAAAATAAAAATAATTTTATAAAAATATATTTGTTTTAAATTATTTTTTCTTTAATAAATGTCTTTCGTAATTTCTACAGAAACATGAAAGTTCAAGTTATATTCTACTTGACTTTGTATATTTTTTTAATAGTATTTTGCATTAGAGAATATGGTGTTTATCTATTGAATTTTTTAAAAGTTGAGTGTTATTGTTTTTAAATTGGGATTAATGGTTATGATTTTGTTTAATTTAACAGAAATGATTGATTACATTAGAAATTATCCGGTTTAGTTTTTTCATTAACTTGGGATATATAGATTATAATTGATTTTTTATAAAATTATTTTTTCTAGTATTTTTCATTTATAGTGTACTATATATTACGGTCGTATTTCAATGGAAAATTTGTACATTGTCTAATAATAGTCTTCTTTTATAGGTTAAGCACGTTGTTAAATATGTGCACTACATTTATTGTTATTTTTTGGAACGTACTTTTTTTTACAATACATAAAAATGGGCTTGTAGAATTTAAATTTTTTTTAGACTTAAAACGATTGCTAGAATTAAAATCTTAATGAAATGATTCTACTTCATCATCTTTTATGTGGAAAATCTATAGCAATACTCACAGCATAGCAGCCTACTACATGTGCCAAAAATTTTCTCAAAACCAAACTGCATAAAATACTCATGTGAACTATTGAATTTAGCAGAATTTGAAGCAGCAAAACTCCCTAAAATAAATTACAATCAAAGGCCCCATATAAAGCAACAGATGTAGACATGTCAAACTTCTTTACCATCTCAAGTGAATAAATCAGATGCCACTTCATGACATGTATGCTATCATGGTGAACCCCTCAATTGGCAAAGAAAATTGCAAAAAACTGGTGGACACTTCTCATCAAAGATTGATCAGATTTCAAAACAGACAGAAAAAAATAACTATTTTATTTCTGCACGAGGCACTCTTACATCATGAAACAACTATTTACATCACAAAACGAAGAAAAAAATACAATGTATCACAACCTGAGAAATCAACTCTAATATCCTTAAACCCTAACTGCAATATCCTAAAAAAATACAATGTGTACACCTACAGAGTATGAATCCCATGACAAATGTGGGAATCAACACTATCACTTAATACATATAAGTTG
>JABCMJ010026757.1:0-12850 GCA_014822125.1 Arbutus unedo | reverse complement strand
GGCAGTCTCTAAAGAAATCACTGCTCTAAAGGACTCATTGCTTCCATGCCGAATGCCAAGGTAATAGGAATTTGCCAGGTTGGCCGACAAGGAGTCCTATTACAAAAACTCGTAAATAGCTCCTCAACGAACTGAGTCCTATTGTCAGATAAAAATGCATACGGAATGTCTAGCCGAGAAACAATGTTCCTCCAAGCAAACCTCTTTACATCCTAGTAATTTATAGTAACTAATGGCTCGACCTCAACCCACTTCGCAAAGCAGTTTGTAGATGTTATCAATAACTCACATCCTCCTAGTGCCATCAATATTTTTTCAAGAATGTCAAGTCTGCACTGAGCAAACGGCCAAGGGTTGGTCAGAGCAGAGAATTTCTCGGCAGTTGCTGAATGGTCGCCAAAAAGCTCTAATAACTATCACATTTCGGAATGAACTTTCTAGCATCGTCTTGTGTTTTCAAGCACTAATATCCCAAGTTATTACTCTATGGGCTAAGGATTTTCCCCCATAATGGAAGACATAACTACCAACATGAATCTCATGTAATATATTCTCTGTCATGGTTGGATGGACACAATAGAGGTACGGACCTGAAAATGACCGTCTGCAGAGTCTATGAAACCCAAAACAGTGTCGACTAGTGCACGATTAGGTGGGCTTTTCTCTTATCAACTAGTAGCTCGTCATCCTTCAAGTATGTCATAATGGGGTCCATCTAGCTTGGACCAAACTCAAACATAAAAACCTCCATGGACTGGCCCTCTTCTACAGTTGGTTGAGCCAATGTGTCCATCAAAATAGTATGAAATCTAGCTACTTTGGTGGTTGAGGTAACTCTGGGAAGTGGGCCGCCATGCAAATTTTGCTCCCTTGCAACTTGTTCAATCCTTATACCCTTCAATTTCTAGACCAACTTCCTTGTCTTGCTCAAGTCCTTACCCATTCGTTCGTCTCTAGTTTCATATTCTCTCGATATTTGGTTAACCACCAGTTGTGAGTCACTGGGAACAGCCATCTTCTTAACTCCTAGTGTTTCGGTTGTCTTAAGTCTAGCCATAAGAGCTTCATATTCTACCTCATTATTGGAGGCATAGAAATCTAGCCATATGGAATGTTCATGAACCACCCCCAAAGGTGAGAAGATTAAAACAACCCCTAATATGGCCTCCCTAGTTGTTTGAAGCTTTGCCTACAAACAATTTTCATATGACCTCGTAAAACATGGACAATGCAATGGAAGGTTCTCCCTGGTCGTCGGCAACAAGCTCATTCTGTGTTTTAATTTGTGCTTTTGGCTGAATATGAAATCCGCCAAGATCTGAGTCTTGGTGGCCGTATGGGGCTGATACCAAATGTCAAAGTTGGTCAATTCGATGGCCCATAAAGATATCCCCCCGGATATGTTCGATTTCATAAGCAAAGACTTAAGTGGGGACTTGGTCAGAATGGTAATTGTATGAGCTTGAAAGTATGTTATTTTTGTGGACGTCATAATGAGAGCAAGCGTTAGCTTTTCAAGAGAGAGATAACTGTTTTGGCACTAATTAGAGTTTTTCTTCAATAATAGACCGCGTAGTACCCCGTCTTGATCCGTTGAACCAAAATTGAGCTGACTGCATGAGTTGACACTACCAGATACAAATAGAAGGTATCTCTTTCCTTTTTGGTTTGGTGAGAAGTGGTGTTGAGGTGAGTTATTACTTCAGCTGATCCAAAGCTTGATCACATTCTTCATTCCATTGAAAGTGTTGCTTATTGTTCTTCCTTAAAATCTCAAAAAATGAAAGGGACTTATCTGATGACCAACTGATGAATCGATTCAAGACGACTGCCATCTTGTTAAGCTTCCGTACTTCCTTGAAGGTCACGGGTCGGCAGAGGTGTTGGATCACCGTGATCTTGCTCGGGTTGGCTTCAATTCGCCTCTAGATCACAAAGTAACTGAGTAACTTGCTGAACCCGACACTGAACGCGCACTTGAAAGTGTCCAGTCTCAGTTTGTGCTTCTTGAGTATGTTGAACACTTCTTATAGGCCTGCCAAATGGTCCTTACTTTGTGAACTCTTCACTACCATGTCATATATGTATGCTTCAACACTATTATTGAGCTACCTCTGAAACATTTTGGTAATCGTCATCTGATACGTTGCTCTAGTATTTTTCAGGCCAAAGGGCATCACCCATAGCAATAGAGTCGTCTCGACGCGATGAATGTTGTCTTGTCCTGATTTGAACCAAATAGGCCGATCTCATGATAGCCCCTATAGGCATCCATGAAGTTCATTTGTGCGTGTCTGGCCATTGCGTCAACCAATTGGTCTATCTTCAATAAAGGAAAGCTGTCCTTCGAGCCAAGCATCATTGAGGTTGGTGTAATCTACACACACTCTCTCTATTTTTCATTCTTCTTTTTTACCACTATCGTGTTGGACAGCCAAGATAGATACTAAAATTCTTTGGTGTCTTCTGCCTCCAATAGTCGATCAACTTCCTTAATAACTATTTCGGTATGAATATGGCTGACGGACAGGCTTTTTGAACAGTAGGCCGATGCGATGGATTGACATTGAAGTGATGACAGATAAATTTTAGGTCAACTCTCGACATCTCATATGGGGCCCAAGGAAATACTGTGATGTTCCTTCTGAGGAAGTCAACCATCTCTTCCCTTTCTCCTTTGGTTAAGGATGAATCGATCAAAAATAATTTCACTTTGTCATCTTCATCCAATGGTACTGTGATCAAGTCCTCAACTGGTTTTTCAGTGCCTGATGTGCCGACCTCTTCAAGGACTAGTAGGCCGGGCACCTCAACCCAGTGAACCAATTTGGGAGTTGTCTTACTCTTCACGGCAGTGATGTAACACTGTGACGTTAGGGTTTTATCCAATTCTTCATTTTCGAGGAAGGATTTCATGTGGTTTTCAGTTATAATGTTGATTAAAAAGGGTTTAGGTCATAAGGATATGCGTGGATGTGTCTACGATTGTATACTGCATGGATTTGTATATTTTTTGTCGATTTTTGACAATTTATGTGAAGGGAAGTATGGTTGAGCTTGTTATGTTCGGGATAGAAACAAAACCTGTGAATTCGAATAGGCCGCTCGAGCAAGCTCAGGCTGCTCGAGTTAGCTATGCAAATTTTGGGAGTTTGTTTTGAGACATTGAGCATATTTTAAGGCTTGAGTGAGCTTCTAGGCCACTCGAGTGACTTCAAAAATTTTAAAACTATTTTCTTGAACTCCAATGCGTTTCTTTACTTTTTTGTACGGTTGTAGATGATGTTTGGGTCTAGAATAGTCTGTTTGACTATTCATATGGTTATGCATTGGTGATTTGTTACCTTGGAACGGTGTCTTTGTGATTCCGTCAGTTAAAGTCTATAAAAGATGACCGGATTAGGGGTGTCTTGTCAATCAGAGTAGTTCGAGAATTTGACTTTGGGTGCCTGGATTCTAGGTACATCGTCGATGAAAGCCTGTAAATTCTATTTTAGTCTGGAATGGTGGTTATGTTTCAACGTATGTATTAGTCGCCAGTTGTAGCGGAATCACATGTCTTGCATCTGCTGCATTGGTATATCAGCATGTGTAAAATAAATTCATTAAAACTTTTTTTATACTATTGTTTACTTTGATATACTATTGATGTGAGATAGTTTTAACCTTCATTATTTTGATTGTTACATTTTTCCTATACGATATTTGGCTTATGAGTTGTAAATATATATTTTATAGGAAAAGAAGTAGAATATAAAGACCCGAAATTAAAAAAAAGAAAGGAGATTTTAATAAATTTAATTCAATTTTAAAATATTTTATTTGATGTATTTTACATTTGAGCTTGATTACTTATATGGTCCATTGGGTGTGTGTGTGTGTGTGTGTGTGTGTGTTTGTGCCTAGTGACCCAAGCCCAATGCTATTTTAACTTAACTTTGGCCCAAAACCCATAACCCGTGACCCATTTGGTTGTCCCATGACCCTTGAGACCATCCTTGTTATCTTGGTCACTACCTCATTGAATCATTTTCCTCTCCTTCATCTTGTATACGTTGTATCTCATAAAATCTGAGATCAGTATTTGCACATGGTGGAAATCTTCTTAACTGATCACTTGCACATGGTAGAAACCTCTGTTCTATCTTTTCTCCCCAATGCCATTCCTCCTCTTGCTTCCCACTCCTCACCAGACCACCGTTTTTTCCTGTTTTGGAGCAAAACCACTCTCCTTCTTCAAGAAATTTGCAGAAAATTTCTATGAAAATCTCTTTCTCCCAATGGACAATCAACTCTTATTCACCACTCATTTTCAAACCACTTTAGGCCATGATTTTACCTCTAAACCTCCTTCTCTTTCAGCAAAAACATCCTAGAATCCATGGTTTGATCTTAAACCTCCATGGCACCTCACATGGTTTTTGGCAAAACAAGATTCTTTTGGTCACTCTCACACTCTGCCTTTCGCCTATAAATAGGACCTTCTTCCCACTGAATTACCATCACAATCTCAGAATTCGAAATTGGTTAGTGAGAGGAGAGGGAAAAAGTTAGTCTACAGTAGAGAGAAGAAGAAGAAGAAAATATTCCAATTGAGTTGAATTTATCCAATTCGAGCAAAATTCTTCCAATTCAAGCTTCCTTTATCTTCATTCAAGTTAATGGAACTCTTCCCTTACCTCAATTTATGTCATAAACCATAGATTTAAGTTTCATGAAGCCATGAAAATCAAACCCAGAGCTGTATTTTCGTAGGAGACATATTCCAACGGGATGGTCATACTTGGTCCATTCGGATGAGATACCTTGATGTATCTCTATTCTGCTATAAAATTTCTAGTCCAACCGGATGGCCATTCCTGGACCATCCGGATGACCTGGTAAACTGACTTATACTGGTTTTTTTTATCCAGACTGATTACTATTCTTTCACTGGTAAAGACTAACATTTATAATCTTTACATTTTCTTTTCTTTACTTTAATTTATTTAATGAAAATAAGAAAATACCCCCCATTTGGAAACAATGGCATTAACAGAATTTTTGAATTCCATTATTTCAAAATCTTGTCCCCCCAATCTTAGTACAAAAGTGAAAAACTACGTATTTTCTTTCGAAAGAATGGTTCGTAACTTACTCTAACTTTATCCGTTTGAGACAAATAAGTATATCATTGTTATTAGAAAAATTCAATGAACCATTACCGCCACTTTTTATTTCTTGGTTCGAAACTTCAAAAAATTCACTTTTTTCATACTTAGCCATTTTTCCATAAATAAGATTTTTCAGCTTAATTCAAACATGAAACTAAATGAGCTTTTAAACTAAGATATGTTCCTATTAACCATATAGTCAATACCAAAATATAAACTTAAACTTTTCAACCTCGATATCATGTTCAACCATTCGCTTTAGGGTAATCCATCCGGATGACTTGTATTGAACCATCCGGAAGACTTATATTGATCCATCCGGACAACCTATATTAAACCAACCGGATGACCATACTAATCCAACCGATTGACTTATGCTTTTACGCTTAATGTTTAATGACTTACGATTTATGCTTTACTTCCTATGCTGTGTTGCTTTTCATATTCATGTCATAGTTCATGTTTATGCTTATATTTCATTTGAAATCATGAAACATGTATTCTCATGCTACATTGATCATCCTAGTTGTTATTCAAGTATGTTGTTCTTATCACATACTTAACCATCCTAGTTGTCATACGAACATGTGTCAATTAGTAACGAAGGTCTAAGTATACGCCACCTTGAGTACAGTCATACCTCATGTGTTTTTGAACGATAAATGAGATTTTGAGAAAAACATTGAGATGTATCAAAGAGATGCAATATTACTCCAAGAGGGAGATTGTGTTAAGATGTCTTTAGCCAATATATGGATTTAGCTGAACTATGTTTGGTACCACCGGGCTATGTCTTGGAGTCGAGTCGGTCACGTCTTATGTATTTAGCCAAGTTATGTCATAAGCCGGTTATGTTCTTTAGCCATGTCATGTCTTTTGAAACAAAACCATAGGTGGTGATGGAGTTAGAATTTTTATCGAGGCACGACACATGGGAGGCATAATGCCCTGGAACATAATGATTGGAAGCATGGGATACTGGAGCTGATGTTTGAGTACGTATGCGTCGGATACAAGATTCAGCTTAAGGGTCAGGACCATATCGGTCGGGAGCATCATGACACTTTTTTGGAAAATGAATTTGACTTATGGGCAACGCTGGTGTTGACCCAAACTTGGAATTTTGAAATGAACTTCGCACACTTATGAGTCTTGATCAGACACGTGTCAAGATTAGACTGAGTCTAGAGAGTTGACTTTGACTTACTTTGCACACATCATACTCTGATTATTTATTGTCAACATTGCTTCCGTTTAGTCATCATTATTATTCATGACATGTTCATGCATCATACGTTTTGTGGCATAAATTGGACTACGGTAGGATTTTTATTACTGAGCGTCAATCGCTTATTAGGTGCAACTTCTCTACTCCTGGCCTTTCATGCCAGGTGTCGTTGATAACGTAGCCGAGCCTTCCTACCCAGTTGCCGATGATAGCGTTTCCGTGGAGGACACCATAGCACCATGGTTCACCTAATTTATGTCGAGCTCAATTTTATTCCAGTATTAATGTATTTTCATTTCGGTTGTAATCAAGACTTATTTTATTAATGAATAAGTTAGTCTTTTAATGTTAAATATTTTATTTAACGTTTCTGTGAAATCAGGGCATTTGACAAAGCTAAGGGGTTAGTGCTTTGGACGGAGTTATGAAGTCTAGATGTTAGGGTTTATTTCATTTTTTTTTATCAGTTGAATAATTATTAGTTACGCGTTTATGAGCTCGTTTGATTTATTAGTTTATTGATTGAGGAATTGACTAGTTTAATTGAATTTTATGATTTATTTATTTTTATAGAAATTTTTGGGTTGTTATATTTATTTTATTGCTCTAGTCATATCCTTCAAGAATGGGTTGTGACTGTCTAGGGACGAAAGTGTTGCAAAATCTAAATTCATAGCAACAAATTAAAGATTTAAATATAAATATTTTCAAAAATTATTAATTGCCCATTCTAATACTAACTGAAAAATTGACGTTGATTGATTTACTATATCACATTTTAATTCGCTCAATCTTTGTATTAATTTGGGATTAATATATGTGATTATGCAAAAGAACACAAGAAAGCATGACACATAAATATACGTGGGAAATCACAAGTGGGAGAAAAATTATGGGAGGAAAAAAAGCACTAATATGTCGGGGTCATTGATTAAGAGAATTTCTCACAATCAAATATAGATTCCTCTATGTTGATTAAGAACTCTTTGTCGACCTCTCGCAATGGTGCTACTTCATAATTTGACTCCTCGAACCTTTGATATGCTTGTCAGACTCCTCATCAGACCAATCTTTGAGTTGCCTTTGAACTCCTTGAAATGTTTTCACAAGATTTACAAAGAATGTAATGCTCCAATTTCTCATAATACTATTTATATTCTTTAATTTAATTATTAAGTCAATTGAATTGCAAATAGCGAAAATGCCCACTTTATTATTAAAACATTAGAAAATTAAAGTAAATAAGAGTTAAAAGTGGCAACAGAAATGACATAAATACCCATTTTGGTTTACATTTGTTCATTCTGAAAATAAAAATTTAAAAACATTGCTAATAAGGGTATGGTAACCACACGTCACCAAGATCTTCTTCAGTTAGTCCCGGCTCATCATGCTCGGGCGGATACTCCGACTGCTTCGCAACATCCGATATGAAACACTAGGGGCAGAGAAATTACTCCGATGAGTAATTATACTCGGTAGGAAAAGCTCACCAAAAAATCAAACCCAAAGATACAAATCTACAGCAAGACATATATAGTCATGAAAAACAATAGAGTGCCTAGATTCACATAAGTTTATTATGCTTTCATTCTTTTAAATTTCTAAGAATACTCTTTTCTTCTAGTATTCCTTCTTACGCAACTATCTAGAGTAGAGTACTTGATTGATATTAACAAGTCCTTACCGAGGTAAGGAAGGAACCTTCTACCGTTTACTCTAGTCAATAACTATTTCACTCTAACTAGAATCAACCGAATACATGACTTTGCCAAGTTAGGTACCAACGATCTTTAGTCGCTTTTCCTTTATCGACTCAAGATCGCTCAAGACAAGACCGTCACTCTCTTGGAGTTTTGGAGCTGTCGATGCAGACGTACCCCAAAGTCACCTCCAACCGAATACATCAATTTTCTAGTTGGGGTCCTTTAATCAATAAATGGGACGACGCCTAGTGGGACTCAAACCCACATGAAACATATCTTTGGATGACGCCCAGAACAACACTTGGCATGACGGTCATAACAACAACACTTGGCTCGACTACAAACCTACTTGTTTTACAATTTATAATGTTCACCTAACACTCTTTGCTTTCGTGTTATGGTGGCATTTGAATCAGTGTCCCTAACGTGAATGTTAGATTTTCACATAATCATCCAAATCTCAATATAGTCTACTAACCATAGTTTACAGCATGACGACTTACCTACTTTCAACAGTTGGCACGACGGCCACAACATCACTATCTATTTACAACTTTGGTTAGCACGACTGCTAGACCCAACCTCCGTTATTATTATCACACTCCAGTTCATTCAATCTTAACTACCAAAATTCATAAACATAACCACAACACCATTAGCACACAATTTGAAGGTTAAAGTTGGTCAACATGCCCGCATGAAGTTCCACGGGGACCCGTGGTCATATAAAATGTGCTCATGGATGCATGTGCCATGTGTTCATGCAAAACAGTAAAGATTATGGTCTGATTCTATTGCCGAAAGGCCCGATAAAAATTCTGGTTTAAGTAAGTTGCTCGAGCGGTCTCAAGCTCGGTCTAGTGGTTTGTCAAAATATCGGGTTCTAACTTTTTGTTTCAAAAATGTTACAATCTGTCACAAGTTAGACAGGTCGCTAGAGCGAGCTATCTTTTTTAGCAGCTCTAATTTTAGGGGTTTTTTTTCTTCAAACAACTTGATTCAAACATCAAACTACGATTTCAGATGATTACACAAAAATTGACCTTGCAAACAGAAACTTCATGGTTTGGCAAAAAATAATAGCCACTTATCAATTCGATAAACTAATACACGATCAAAACGAATTTTATGCTTTAAAAGATATTGACATACAAATCCTAACATCCTTTCTTAATGAAAAATCTATCAAATACCTACTATAAATCATAACCCAAGAGTGGGAAATGTTTTCCCCTATCTTAATCCTGAAAACTTAGCTAGCAAAATGACCTTGGATTCGTGGATCTTGCATGGACAGAACCTTCCTAAAAGAATCACCTCAAGAACAACTCAAACTTTCTCACTCTCTCTCCAAAACTATCTGATAATATGAAATCCTACCGAATAATGAAGCTAAGCCACGTTTATATAACAAAAAACATCAATACGTACGTGATAAAATCCATAACTTTCTGTATAAAAATCGGAAACAAACGGATTCCTCTATTAATGGCAATATCACAGCAATTGTTGCATTCTAAAATTTGTACAGGTCACTAGAGCGGCCTCAAGTGGTATCCAAAAACAAAGGTCACTCCATCGGCCTATAGCTCGCTCGAGTGGTCTTCAAAATTCTAAAACCCGAATTAAAGTAATAAAAATTAAACTATTAATAGATAATTGATTTTTTATTAATTGAAAATTAATTAAAAATACTAGGTTATTACAAAGAATTTGAAAATTCTTGAGAGAATCTTAATTAAGAAGATGAATCTTTAATTCATAAGTTCTTTCAAATTTTTATCTATATAATATAAACTGATCTCTCAGATATTTTCTCTCTCTGAAATTATTTTGGGTGTAGTGAATTTTGTTATATTCATTAAAAATTTGGAAATTCTTCTGAATTTTTCTAAGCTCGCTCGAGCAGTCCATGCTCACTTTATCGACATTCCATATTATGCAGCCACAAATCACTTCATTGATTCCAACTTTGATTACCTAAGTTTGTTCCACTACATATATTTCCTCCAATCACACCAGAAGTTGCATGTAATCATGTTATAGCCCCCAACAACGACATGACATCTGTCACATTGCTCCACTCAAACTCTTCATCTGAAATTACTACTTTTTCTATGTTTTATCTTTGGGTAAAATGCAGTGACCTCCCTGAAGTTTTAGAAAATACAGTGACTTTTTCTACTTTAGAAACTATTTGATCATTTTCCCTCTACTGTTAACTTTTGACTAAAACTGTTAGTTATAAGTTATAAAATACCAAAATGCCCCTTTTTACTATTTTTATGTATTTATGCGTGTGTTCATTGAGATATATATTTTATGATTATATATATTAAGAAATACTTTTTTAAAATTAAAACTTCAAATGTTAAAATTAAATTAAATTTAAATTAAATTTTGATCAAATTTGTGTAAATAAATAAACATCTTATATATTCATAATTATTTTTTATAAAAATTATATTTATCACTTTTTTTACCTAATGGAAGCACATATCTTAAAATTTTAATATCAAATTAAACTTAAGTTATATTTCAATTAATTTTTTTCAAATAAATATGCATTTATATATTAATATATATATTTTTCTTATAAAAATTATATTTATCACTTATTTTATGTTGCTATATTTTAGTTCTTATATATATTTTACCAAATGAAAGCGTGCGCGCACACGTTCACTTGTGTGTAGCCTATCTCATAAAAAAACTATTATGAGTTTTAATTTATAATATCTCCAAATTTCTTATAAATTAATATCTCTAGATTTTAATTTATTAAATTAAAATTATAAAGACTAACTCTAAATATTTGTGCTAGCAAAAAAATAATATAAAACATAAAAACTTTCAAGTCGAAATTTTAGCATATTAATAATGGTTGTGGATAATGATATTGCCATATAGAATGAACATCTCTGGTTGCTCAAGACATAGTCTAAAGGTGAAGAATTAAGTGAGGCATTTCATTAAATATTCTCATTAATGTTTTTTTTTTCTTTCTAAAAAGCAAAATATAACTTAAGCACATGTCTTAAGTATTAATTTATAAAAAAAAATTGGAGATAAGTTAAATTAAAAGTCAAAATAGTTTTTTTTGATAAGGTAGAATATATATGTGTGTGTGCGCGCTTGCGTGCGCGCGGGGGCGCTTTCATTAGTTAAAATATATATAAGAAGTACAAACATGACAATATAAAATAAGTGATAAATATAACTTTTGGGAAAAAAAATAGTTACTAATATATAAGATGCATATTTATTTGCACAAACTTGATCAAAGTATAACTTAGGTTTAATTTGATTTCAATATTTTAAGTTTTAGTTTTAAAAAGTACTTCTTACTATATACATACATATATATAATTATAAAATATATATCTCAATGTGCACACACATAAATAGACTAAATATATAAAAAAGAGAAACATAAAAAGAGCAAGGAGGGGCATTTTAGTCCTTTATGACTTAAAACTGACGGTTTTTCTCAAAAGTTAAAAG
Organism: Arbutus unedo; assembly: GCA_014822125.1. NCBI lineage: Eukaryota > Viridiplantae > Streptophyta > Magnoliopsida > Ericales > Ericaceae > Arbutus > Arbutus unedo. Next base: position 1,259 of record JABCMJ010026757.1, on the reverse strand, counting down.
CAGGGGGGATATAGTCAAATAGTTTCTAAAATAGGAAAGATCACTACATTTTTTAAAACTTCAAAAAAGGTTCCTATAATTATCAAAAACCTCAAAGGAGATCAATGCATTTTACCCTTTATCTTTATAATTAAATGGTCCCTGAAAGGTGGAACATTTGCAAGGATTCCTTTGTCTCCATTAAAATATTAAAAAGTATTTTTGGCTGAGTTTTTCATTCATTCTCAAGCAAAAGAAAGTATAATTTTCTTACCTTTTTTTCCCTATCCTCACTAATAGGCAAAAAATTGAGTATTGAAAAGTGCAGAAGGTAAATGTTTGATCAAATACTTTTGGATATATCTTTGCGCGCACTCCATATCATAAAATCACAATTCAATCACCTTAATCTCCAAAATTGCACTTACACCCCTTGTTAGATATATAAAGACTTGAAATTTTGTTAAGTAACCTATGAAACTTACGAAAATGCCCTCATTTATCCTCCATTATCTTCTCCTTTGTTAGACCTTTACAACCCCTTTGGCTAACAAGATGAGAAAAGAAAAGAAACGAGTACGATTTTTCTTAATAAGGAGGGGAAAAAAATAGTCTCTCATCATCTCATTTAGATAGACAAAACAAAATAGAGTGATTTTTCTCATTTTCTTATCTATCTTGTTTAACTAGCCTTCATAAGAGAATAGAATGAAAAGTGTCATACTTATTTTACCAAAATACCCTTTGTAGTCACCGACGCAAAAGGAAGGGTAAAATTGATAACATAAAAAATTAAACTCTTTCAAGTTTCTCTTTTCACGAAATCTCACCAAAATTTGTCAAAATCAAAATGGAGGCTTTGAGGGATTCTTTATTCTCATCCTGTCTTGCCTTGTCTTACCATTCCTCACCTCCTTTTCAATCAAACATGCAAGAGAGCCTTCAATCCTCCCATTTTTTTTATTTTCTCTTGAAATCCATCAATTCAAGGGGACTATTATATCTCCTCCTATCTGTACGAGAGAGATAGAGAGAGAGAGGAGAACAAACCACCGTTTGCACCATCCATGCACACCGTTTCTCTTGCCTATCACTATAATTTAAATCAAACGTGTGGGAGTAATGAGTAATTTTAAAGAAAGACTGGGTGACTGAAAAATATTTAACTCACAATTACACTTGAGGCTCAAACTCATGAATTACAAAATGGAAGTTGTACCCACACACACAGATATATACAATAATTTTGTGTGTCACTAGTTTTCATCAAGAAAAATACT